>APFE030497946.1:49686-136034 GCA_000404065.3 Pinus taeda | reverse complement strand
ATTAATAAATTTATAATATGCAATAATATTTACTTTAATATCTAAATTCAAGTTTTTGTAATTTATAAGTGTGGAGAGTGTTTTTTTGTTTGTGTGTTTTTTTTCTGGGTAAAAATCACCTTAAAAAATTTAAGTGGAAGTGTTTTGAAACATCTATGGGAGAGTTTTTCTTGTTTTTCATTTTCTTTCTTTCTTTTTTTTTTTTAATCACTTAAAAAATTTAAGTGGAAGTGTTTTGAACTATCTAGTCTCGTTTATTTTTCACGATAAGATGAAGAACTGCTTTAGATTAAATAGATGAAGATAAATGTTTTCTAACCTATCTAGTCTCGTTAGTCTCCTTCACGACAAGATGAAGAACTAGATCATGGTGTTAGATTAAATCGATGAAGAGAAATGTTTTCTAACTGTTAAAATATAACAACTAATTTTGACTAAAAAATTATCATTAATTAATAAACAAATTATTAATTTAAATCAAGTAGTAATACTTGAAAATTAGTTGTAAATATAGGATAAAATTAATTTTATTATTAATATTATTTTAATCAAAACAAATTGAAGTAATAATAAGTTCAAACGTAATTATTTTAAACATTAAAATTATAAATAGTAATAAGAAATGAAAAAACAAAATAAATAAAATATAAATATAAATCAAGCTAATGAATTAGCTCAATTTTATTATTTAATCAAATGGAAAAAATATGGAAAAACCAAAAAAATTAATATGGTAAAAAAATTTATGAATAGGAAATAAATATCAAATAAATTATTAGAGAAATTCTTATTAAAATAAATAAATAAACAAAAACTTAAAGAGACAAGCAACAAATCCAACAGTTACTAATAGTTCAACTATTTTCTCTATCTTAATTGATGGGCCTCATTTTAATTTCCAATGCCTCCATAAACTTAAGTGATGAAAATGGTCAATCCTTGCAATGATCTTGGTTTCATCAATGCAAATGTGATGCTTTTTCTTTTCAGCATGTTCTGCCAAAGTGGAGCAGCAGGACCTTCCATGTTTGATATCAGCTACGTGCTCATGAATCGTCTACCTAAACATAAATCCTCTATGTAAACATGTTTCCCATGTTTGGGGTTTGCACGGTGAGCAAGGGATGACCATAAACACCTTTCCCATATTTAGGGTTTACAAGGTCCTCCAACCAACTTAGGGAGCTTCAGATAGTATATAGGGGCCAAAATGCCGTAGGAACCTTATGCTTCTTTAGGATCTTTGCAATCTTGTTAGTGGTTCATTGGATAGATAGAAAATTCATCCTTGAAAAGTGATCTTTAAGATCTTTTCTAATCCTAGGACATTTTTCAGCGTTAAGAAAGACTTTAAGGCATTAGCGCCTACTATAACCATTCTTATTAAAAACAGTAAGGACATGGTTTTTTTCATCATTGAGGTGGTTTAGGTTTTGAGCAAGGAAATTATGTGAAATTGTATGAAGATAAAGATATAGTTTAGTGTAAGTTTCCTTTTGAAAATCTAGTGAGAGAAAGAACCATCATCTCTTTGAAATAATAGTCTCTAAAAAAATAGAAATTTCTGTGGATTTCACATTCTATTTATGAAATTAGATTAATTGTTAAAATGGTGAAAAAAAAATATCTTTTATAATGATAATATTTTTTTTAGTTTTAATATATTTGAAATAAAAAAATCAAAATTTTATATATATTATAAATGATATATTTTCTTATCTTTAAACATTAATAGATAAAATTTCAAATATTGATTAACTTGCTTCTGTAAATTTATTGATTTATTTTCACATCAACTTAATTCATTATACAAATTATTAAATTAATATAATTTAGTTTATAAAATTAATAGTATGGAGTTGTAAAATGAAAAATAATTATAAAACCATTTAACATTATAAATATTTACTAACAGGAATGATTGTTTAATAAAAAAATGAATACAAATTTTTTAATTATTGGTCTAATAATCCATTTCATCTCGTCACTATACTGCCAATTCTCTACGTAAATCTGGCCCTTCAGACAAACCGACTTTTGCCTGCCATCGCTTTGTGTATCCGTATGGGGTGTTCCGCTGTCATTGAACAATAATAGAAATGTTGATAATTAGAAATGTTGATAATGGCACGCCGTATGGGGTGTTTTATTGTTATTGAATAATAATGGAGATTTTAGTTTGTAGGTTTTTGTGGAGTGGTTTTTGAGAAGCTGAATTCGGATGATTTACAGTGTTTTTTATTTTTTTGTCGACGTTTCGAGCCTATACCAAGACTCATCATCAGGACTTGGTATAGGCTTGAAACGTCGACAAAAGAATAAAAAACACTGTGCATCATCCGAATTCAGCGTCTCAATAATGAGGATGTCTATAGTAACGCTGCTGTATGTCATCCCATGGACAGTGACGGCGTGGAATTTCTACTATCATTGAACAATAATGGAGATGTCTATAGTAGCGCCGCTGTATGTCATCCCCATGGACAGTGACGGCGTGGAATCGACTGATTGTCACCTTTGATTGTGGTGGACACTCTGCCTTGTAGAATTGAGTATAGGGTTTTATGGTACATAGTTGTAAAATAATAAAATAACCTATCCACATGAGTAGGATGTTGCGCTGATTTTGACACGCTTAGAGTTTGTCCCCTCGATGTTTTCTTCCCACTAAAGTTCTATGATACATATAGAAATGTAGAAATAAAATGTTATATATCTAAAGTTCTATGATACATATAGAAATGTAGAAATAAAATGTTATATATCTAGGTTTATTAGGTGAAAAAGAGTTTATTATCATATTTTTGAATGTAGGCTTTTGTGATCTATATCAACTTTATTAAGATGGTTTTTGGCAATACTTGTATCGAAATTCATTTGTCGATACATTTTGAACAAACAAGTGTGGTTTATTGTTAGGACTAGCTGAAGAATCAAAGCATGGCAACAAGTTAAATAGAGATATCAATCATTCAACGGCTATAAAAATAGCTACTTTTGACTAAGGAAATGATTACAAAGGACTGGGAAACATCTACAATAGACTGGACCAAGGGACAAGAAAATGAATAATAATTCTTTAATTTATTAATTAAATATTTAGTTTGTTAAATCAATTCATTATTATTTTTATTTGTAACAAATATATTTGTTTATAATTAACTAAATGTTTTAATGAACTTAGACTTAAAACCTAAATATTTTTATATCCTCTTTAATACTTTAAACTACCCTGAGATTTGTATTATTATAGGACTATTATAAAACTAATAACTAGTTAGTTAATTAGTTCATATGATTCTAAGTTCATTTATTTATCTATTTTCACTATATATGTAACTACATAAGTAATAAAAGTAAATTCTATGAAGATTTATGGGATAAATTGTTTAAAAATAATTAGCTAACATTGATATTAATATTTAATAATTTTTATTAAAGGTATCATGGGGTAAATAGGGAGTAATCCTAGATGTTTATTAATTAACTCACTAATTAGTTAATAAGTCTATATTCAAATTTTATATTTATCACAAATAATAAAAACCAGGTAAAGTATAAAACTATATTAGAACTAAAACTAGGAAATTAAACCTAATAAAATGATTTTCTTTGAAAATGAAATGTAAGCGAACTAATAAGGATAAAATATTAATAATATTAATTAGATAAAAAGATAATGAGAATCAAAGGAAAAATCAAAGCACTAGCAAAGGGAATAAAGGGGAAATTAAACAATCCCGAAGACGATGAAGTAAAAACTAGATAGAAAAAGACCAAAATGGAACCAAACAAGGGGAAGTGGCACGGCAAGAGAACCTAAGGGGAAAGGGCGAGCATCCAATAACTCCTAATCTTCTAGCCATCATCTCTATTGAGATTGCTTGGCCTTCTTTCAATTTCAATGACCTCCCTAAATTTCCGATGATGAAGAGGAACAATCTTAGCAATAACCTGGGCCTCCTCAGTACATATATGACGCTTATTCTTCTTCGTGTGTTCAGCCAGGACTAAAGACCGATTCGTCTCATTTTTGATGTCAGTGATGTGCTCATGAATCGTTTGATTAATAAAGCGGCCTATTTCACCCACATAGAGGGTCCCATGGGAGTAAGGGATAACATAACACCTTTCATGTCCTTGGGGTCAATAGGGTCTTTAACAGATCTTAGGGAACTATGAATGGTGTTAAGGGGTCTAAAGATTGAGTGAACATTATGTTTCCTAAGGATTCCCGCAATCTTGTTAGTGGTCCCTTGGATGAAAGGGAGATGAACCCCTGAGAACCGATCTTTAGGGTCTTGTTTGACCTTGGCACCTTTGCTAGCTTTAAGGAAGGCTTTCAGACCTTGGTGCCTACTATATCCATTGTTGACAAAAACGTTAAAGAGATGATATTTCTATTTGTCAAGGGACTTTTCATCAGAGATTCTCAATGCACAAGTAGCTACTCTGTTGAGAACACCCAACTTTTGACCAGGGAAATGATGGGAGTCGGAATGAAGATACTGCTGAGTATGAGTTTCTTTCGAAAGAACTGATGGGATAAAGAATCGTTATCATTCTTTGAAATAAGAACATCAAGGAAAGGCGGTCACCCATCAATTTCCTATTCCATAGTAAACATTATGGAGAAAGATTGATTATTGAGATGCTGGAAAAAAATATCTAATTCTTCTTGGCCATGAAACCGACTGAGACTGGTGTCATCCACAAATTTCATCCATAGCTTGGGCAAGAGATAATCAAGACCAAAAATGATTCAAAGTCTTCCACAAAAATATTAGCAACAACTATGGAAAGAGGGAAGCCCATGATAACCCATGTCTGTTCATACAATTCCACTTCAAAATAGAAAAAATAAAAAAATATTAAGTATAGTGTAAATAATTATGAAACATAGGCCAAGAAAAATTGATTATGAAATATATATAGATAATTTATATTTATAAATATATAAATATGTTGTATTTATTAAAGTAGAAATACACACATTATATTTAAAAAATTAAATTATTTTCATACACAAAACTTATTTCCGGTTGTCCATGAAATAATTATCATTTATCTTTTTATTATATTTTATCATACTTATTATTCCTAGTAAAATTACTTATTATTCAAGTAAAATTATATATTTAAATTTAAGTATTTGAAACTATGTAAATGATATAAGGGAATACTCTAGTTTGCATATTTTATTAATTGAATTTTTTTGCATTAACTATAATGATAGATTTAATTTTTATGAGTCACTAATATTATTGTGGGTATTTATAAGATAATAAAGTTTAAAAATTTCTTATGATTTTATTAACAAAAATATAATGAAAACTAAAATGTATTTTATTTTTTATTATTTAAACAATATTTTTGGCCTAGCTTTAATTAAATATTAAATTATAATGATGATTGAGAGATTTTTATGGTTACATTAATTTGTAGTGATAGAGCATCAACGATTATGAGTTACTAAGATGGGATAGGATTATACCATATAAGTGAGTTTATACATTATAGAGTTTATAATAATTTATTTTTAGATTAAATTAAAATAACATATAAATATTTAAATAGGTAGATAAATGTTAAGGTTTTTTTTTAACTAGGGAATTAATTTTAATAAATAATCTACAACAAATAATGTTATATGAAGAATATATAATTTATATTAAAAATAGTTTCATTATTTATAATTGGGTAGTTTTTAGGCTAATTCATATATTTTCAATTAAGAATATCTCTCGATATCTAAGCTCATTAGGACCATATAGAGGGGAGCACCAAGTTTTGCCCACTCAGCTTTTCTGACAACTACAGCCTTGTTCTTGGCTTCCCCACGCAGCTTCTATGATTTACATGATCGTCAAAAATATGCCTGTCTTTTCTACCACGTCCTCTTTCCTGTACACTCACAATTAGCTATGATTTTGGATTCATCGTAGTTATCCTCCTCACAACTGCGATGATCTCAATTCAAAAAATCACCCACTAGCCAGCGTACAGGTTTCTAACCCTTGATGCTCTGATGCCATGATAAAAATGGCAATGTTTTTACTAATAAAATAAAACCCATTAGTCAGCTCTATGAAAGAGAGTTTGAACCAGGGAAGTCTAGCTCTTCAGAACGCTCTACATTGTTCATGCACATTACACATGAAAAAAAAATCATTGTTTTAGGGAAGTTAGAACAACATCCTAAGAAATAGAAGCTAATTCATATCCTAAGGTTACGTGAACCAATTCTACCTATTCTAGGATATTCTCCATTATCTTCAACACATTTCTAGTTTTTTAAGTTTTTGTTGGTTATAAATACATAGATTGGAACTAACAAAAAAAATTTGTTGGTTATAAATACATAGATTGGAAGTAATAGAAAATATTAATAGAAAAGGCTGAAGAGAGTAGCGGTCAGGGTTCTTCCTAGTATTTAGGTTTTAGATATTTCATTCATAATTCATAAACTATAATTGGGGAATTTGAATCTTAGATTTCTAGATTTCCATAAATTACACATTATAGATTGCTACTAAATCTATTTATAAAATGAATAATAACTATAAAATTATTAATAAAAGTAAAATAATAACTCTAAAATAATTAATAAATAAAAATAAAATAACATTATTTTTAACAAAAATAAACGTCCGCTCCAGCACCAATTTCTTTAAATAAATCTGATAAGTCAACCTGCATTAAAAGAACAGCGAATTTAAGAACTAATTTATAGTAATTTTCACACCTTTGGAAAAAATCATTATCAATATCTCACTTAACATTATCAATATATATCACATCTGGTAATAAAGGTATGCTCATTTTATATCAAAATGAATCCTAACTTTTTAATTATCTATGTCATAATCAATTTAATCTCGTCACTATATTGCCACTTCTAAACATAAATCATCATGCGTGTATAACAGTTTGCTTGAGTTGATTAGATATATATCAAGTTTTCTTTCGTTGAAATAGATATAATATAAGAAATATTTATAGCGCTTCTTTTTGGTTCACATGTTTTTCTGGAGTCAGAATGATTATCGCCATTTTCACAGTGGTGGGTACAAATAAAAATAGTTGTCTTTGAGATTACGTGAATTAATTTTACTTATTTTAGGGTATTCTCTATTATCTTCAACAGATTTCTAGTTTTTTAAGTTTTTGTTGGTTATAAATATATAGATTGGAAATAACAGAAATTTTTTGTTAGTTTTAGATACATAGATTGGAAATAATAAAAAAGGCCAAAGAAAATATTGGTCAGGGTTTCTCCTTAATATTTAGTTTTTAAATTTTTCATAATTCATAAGTTATAATTGGGGAATTTGAATCTTAATACCACTAAATCTATTTATAAAATGAATAATAACTATAAAATTATTAATAAATAAAAAGAAAATAACATTATTTTTAACAAAAATAAACGTCTGCTCCACTACCAATTTCTTTAAATAAATCTAATAATTGAACCTACATCGAAAATTTCTTTAAATAAATCTAATAAGTGAACCTACATTGAAAGAGCAACTAATTTATAATAATTTTCACACCTTTCGAAAAAGCATTATCAATATATCACTTAACATTATCAATCTATATCACATCTAGTAATAAAGCTATCCTCATTTTATATAAAAATGAATCATAACATTTTGATTATCTGTCATAATCAATTTAATCTCATCACTATATTGCCACTTCTAAACATAAATCATCTTGCATGTATAACAGTTTGCTTGAGTTGATTATATTTATATCAAGCTTGCTTTCGTTAAAATAGATATAATATAAGAAATATTTATAGCGCTTCTTTCTGGTTCACAGTGTTTTTTAGAGTCACCAATCAGAGAGCGCAGAACTCGGAAATGAACACACAAAACTTAGAACGCTTGCTTCATTTGATTGTTGAATAGATTTTTATACATAGAAAGGAAGTTTCTAGGTGTCAGTGGAGTCGGTGGCTTTTCTAGGAAGCTATCCAGCTCCACCGAATTCTAGAAGAAGCTAGACGCAACGTTAATGGTGGTGGTTGGAATTACTATTGTTTTTCTAACACTCCCCCTTAATTCCAACCATATGACAAGTATATAATATATAAGACACTGTAAACATACTCTTAATTGACATGCCTGTTGGTCTAAGTCTCTACTAGGCTTACAATATAATCTTGATTTTCTATAACACATAACTTACTTCTACAAAGCTCAAATTTTGCCTTTCCAAGAGGCTTAGTGAATATGTCAGTTAAATTTTCATTTGTCGTATAGTACATTAGAGAAATTTCTTTTGATTGGACCTTTTCTCTTACAAAATGATATTGTGTGTCTATATGTTCTGACCTTGCATGACATACAAGATTGTTCCCCAGTTTGATGGTGCTTTGATTGTCACATCTGATCACTGTAGGTTCTTGTTGACCTTCACCAACATCTTCAAGTATTCTTCTGAGCCATATAGCTTCACAGGTGCCACTACATAATGCTTTATATTCTGCTTCAATTGATGACAATGAAACTATTGCTTGTTTCTCACTGCTCCATGATATAGCTCCCAATCCTATATTGAAGACATATCCAATGGTGGATTTCCTATCATATGGATTTCTAGCCCAGTCAGAGTCAAATGACCTGTCAATTCAACATTACAAGAATTAGTATATTCAATACCAAAATTGATAGTTCCTTTTAAGTATCGAAGGACCCTTTTTGCAGCTATCCAATGGATTTCATGAGGCTTAGCCATGAATTGACTAAGTATGATTACTGCATAAGCAATGTCTGGTCTGGTGGTAGTGAGATAATTCAGACATCCCACTAATTATCGATACAATGTTCCATTCACCTCTTTTGTTCCATCATCACTTCTTAATTTGATATTTTGTTCCAATGGAGTACTCACTGCTTTACATCCATTCATATGAAATCTCTTTAGTACTTCATTTGTATATTTGCTTTGTGTGATTAAGGTTCTTCCATCATTTCTCCATACTTCAAGACCTAGAGAATAGTGCATCTCGCCAAGATCCTTCATCTCAAATTCCTGTGATAACTTCCTTTTTATATTTGTAATTAATTTATCAGCACTCCCTATTATTATTGGATCATCAACATATATAGAAAGTAATACTATATCCCCATTTCTGTCTGTCTTGACATACAACTTAGGATCATTTTTACTCTTTTTAAATCTTTGCTGAAAGAAGAATTTGTCAATTTTCTCATACCAATATCTAGGGGCCTATTTTAGTCCATATAAGGCTTTTTTTAACTCGCATACAAGATGTTCTTGACCCTTTTTTACAAATCCTTTTGGTTGAACAAGATAAATCTCTTCTTTTAAGTCACCATTTAGAAAAGCTGACTTTACATCTAATTGATGTAGCTTCCGATCATATTTAGTTGCCAATGCTATCATTATTATGATTGTATTCATTTTTGCAACTGGAGCAAAGGTATCTTCATAATCTATTCCTTCTTTTTGTGAATAACCTTTCGCAACCAATCTTGCCTTGTACTTGTCTATGTTACCATATGCATTAAATTTTGTCTTGTACAACCATTTTCATCCTATAGGGACTTTATCTTCAGGTAATTCTATTAATTCCCAAGTTTCATTTTTAATTATAGAATCATATTCTTCTTTCATATCTTCCATCCATTCTTTATTATTTTTGGCTTGTTCATAATTTAAGGGCTCAAAAACAGTCATTACTTGATACATTACGACATAATATTTATACCTAATGGGGGCTTGAATCTATTGGGTTGACCTTCTTAGAGGTTCATTACTTTGTGGAGTAGCTTCTCCTTTTCTTCTCTGTGGAGTACCTTCATTTCTTTGTGGAATTTGATTCCTTGATGTGTCTTTTGGAATGTCCATGTGTTATAGTTCTTGGGTTCATTCCACAACTTCTTATTCTTCCTTAAAGCTTTCATTAGAAGACTGCCATGTATTATGTTCATCTTCTTTAATTTGTTTGTGTACATGCTCATGAAATATAACATCTCTACTTGCAAAGACCTTGTGAGTACTTGGATCATACTTTTTATATGCTTTTTGAGCAGTGCAATATCCAATGAAAATACATTTGATGGCTTTGGCATCTAACTTTCTCCTATCCTCTTTAGGAATATGAGCAAAGGCCTTGCATCCAAATATCCTTAAATGACTAACTTTAGGTTTAAAACCATTCAACACTTCAAATGGTGTTTTGTGCTCAAGATATTTAGTAGGGCTTCTATTTTTAAGATATACAGTTAGGTGTTAATGGCTTCGGCCCAAAAACTATTAGAAAGTCCTCTAATTTTTAACATACTTAGAGCACATTCAACTAATGTTCTATTCTTTCTTTTAGCTACTCCATTTTGTTGAGGTGTATGTGGTACTGTAAATTGTTTCATAACTCCATTTTGTTTGCAGTATTTGATAAAAGCTCTTGAAGTGTATTCATCACCTTTATCTGATTGAAGAAATTTAATTCTCTCTCCTATTTTCTTTTCAACCATACTCTTGAATTCTTTAAATTATTCAAAAACGTCACTTTTGTTTCTTATAAAGAATACCCAGGTGAATCTAGTGCTATCATCAATAAATATAAGAATGTAATATGTTCCACCAAGTGACTTAGTTTGCATTGGACCACATACATCAGTATGCACTAGTTCAAGTATTTCACGTTTTCTTCTATTTTCATGCACAGGAAATTCTTCCCTATGTTGTTTTCCTAGTGCACAACCTTCACATTCAAGGTGTTCACCCTTTAATTGGAAGACCTTCTACCATCAATTTCTTTTGTAGTAACATTAGGTCATTATGATTTAAGTGTCCATACCTTTGATGCCAAAGCTCTATAGTTGACATGCCTATTGATGCCAAAGCTTGATGCCATTCTTTATTACATCCAACTTGTATAAGCCTCCAACTCTCATTCATTTTGCAACAACCTTGTAGTTGTCCTGTACATCCTTTACCAAACAATGTGATTTAACAAATTCAACTTTTAAATGTTGATCTATGATTGTAGAGACTAAAATTAAGTTCTTCTTTAATCTTGGAACATACACCATAATTAGAATTTGTTTTTCTTGTCTCTTAGGCATCGTAACACTTATATTACCATATCCTTTAATTTCATGTGATCTATTCTCTCCTAAATAGATGTGTCCACCATTATTAATCTCATCATAAGTATCAAAGCAATCTCTTTTGCATGACATATGGATTGATGCATCAGGATCTGTAAACCAAGCATTATCATCATCAGTTTCTGCTGATAAAGTAGCATTGAACACAAACAATTTAAAATTTCTAACATCTTGACTAATTGCTTCATCTCTATCAAAATAATTTCATGAATTCCTTCTTTGTTTAAATTGATCAAACCTCCTTTTCATGCAATTCTTAGCAAAATGACGAGGTTTTCCACAGTAATAACACACATCATCTCTACTTGATTTGGCATTTTTCCTTGGTAAAGGGGTTCCTTGAAATGACTTTACCTATGGATTTTTTCCTTTATTTTTCTCCCATTATTTGCCTTCGAAGGACTGCTTCCCTTTGGCCATCAATGCCAAATCTGAATTGGGAGATTTCTGTTTAAGGCTTCTTCTCCACTCTTCTTCTTGCATAAGTATACTTGCCAACTCATCAAAAGTAGGAGCCTTCTCTCTAGCTGAAATTCCAGTGATAAAAATTTGATATTCATCAAGCATTCCATTTAATGTCATAGTAACCAAGTCTGTACTGGACACTGTTTCACCAATGTCACCTAATTTATCCTTTAGATCTTTAATTCTAGAAATAAAATCACTAGCACCTTCACTTTCTTTCATCTTAATTGAAAGAAGCTTACTCTTTAAATTTTCGTCTCATACAAATTTTTGAGAGTGTCCCATGTCTCCTTCGATGTTTTGCACTCTCTAATGTCTGGAATAATGTTTTCCTTGACCATTATCGGCAAAAGCACCTTTGTTTTGCTTTTCCGTCATTCCCAATCTTGAATTGCAGGACCTATGGATTGAGGGGACGCTAGCTTAACTTCAGCGCCAGACACAATCGCTATGTATTGTTGCCTTCCATCAAAGTCTGCAACTTAAACTTCCAATTTGCATAATTTTCACCATCTAAATTGTTAGATTTAGATAAATAAGATTCTTCCAATACATTAGCCATTTTCAATAAGCTTATAAATACTTTCGTACCAATCACAAAGATACAAATTTTTCGCAAATATAAACCCTCAATCATAAAATTTTATCCAATATATGGCTGCTTTCTTCTTTTTTTCGTTTTTTTTTTAAAGACGAAAAAGAGAACGAAAGGAGATATACTATTAACCACAACCAAAGAGGACACTCAATAATCAAGACACTAAATGACCGCAATTATTTTCAAGCATCTGTACTTGAGAAAGCCCTAAATCACAAATTACAATGGCTCCCTTTTACTTGTCATTTGCAAAAATCTCAATAGGTTTGGCATCGCCATTAGAGACAACTGCCAGTTTAATCTTTGGGGGCATTCACAGTCAAAACACCATTCTCCAATTTTGCAGAGATGCCACCCGCATTCACATTATCCGGCAGCCGAAATTACCTTATGAATCGTCCACTCGACCGCTCCACACAGTGCCACTGGTCTGCTTCCTGCACAACTTCTTTGTGCTTTTCTCCGCTATTCTCAGAACTTAACACAACACAAATTATATATAAAAAATTCAGCAGAGCGATGCTCTAGTCAAAATGACAGAATCTTAACCATGATACAAAACACCATAAGCCAAAAAAGTGTTGGACTGATAACATCAAGCAACTGGTGAGAGTTTCGTTTTCCCTCACCGCACCAGCACAAACTTATGCATAGCTTTCGGACAATACGCCCTCCACGCTTTTGCTATGCCACAGCTCATTCTTCTCACACCTCTAGTCTCTCTAGAACGCACCCTCTCAGAAGAACCTTGCAGCACTCAACCTCACCTTTCTCCGATACCAAATTACAGAGCACAGAACTCAGAAATGAACACACAAAACTCAGAACACTTGCTTCATTTGATTGCTGAACAGGTTTTTATACATAGCAAGGAAGTTTCTGGAGTCGATGGAGTCAGTGGCTTCTCCAGGAAGCTATCCAGCTCCGCCGAATTCTAGAAGAATCTAGACGCAACATTAATGGTGGTGGTTGGAATTACTATTGTTTCTCCAACATCACCATAATGGATCATCTTGTCTATAGTGGTTGGCACAAATAACGCTGTAGACATGCAATTGCACTTCTGGAGAGAAAAACTTCCGAGCATTCAAGTATCCTGACACTGTCACAACAAGGTTGTCTCCGCTCACAGAGGACAAGGCCAACACGTTCTCCAAAATGACCAAGGATGTAAAATTTCAATTCCATGCCACCCAATTTTGTAAATCCGCAAATTCACTGTGTCGCCAACCTATAGATTTGGATGCTAGTATACTAGATCCGGACCAGTGAATTTTTGAATGAGACGAGTGGTAAACTTTCCTCACCAAAGAAACTAAGGAAAAGGCGACAAATAACATTGCCAGAGCTTTACAGTGCATGGACGTCTTTTTTACCCCATAATATATCATAGTTGTTCCCATTTTCCAAGAAAACACTTCCAAATGCCCTATCTTCATTTGGCATTCCTGATAAATCAAATATGGTTTTGGACATGAACATGATTTTGAGTGCATCAAAGGCCAAGCTCCCAAATTAAGAGATTGGGAAGAGCACAACTTCCATTGAGGACATGATACAATTTATGCTCATGGTACTTCTCATGGTGTGTAGCTCATTTCTGACCATGCGACAACAACTTACATTGGAAAGGAAATGCTAAGAAATGTAATTGAAAGACAGTGTCGCCCTATACACATGGTGTGTCCCTGTCCCTATGGGAGTGTTTTAGTGTCGTTCCATCTCTCATACAATGACTTTTATAATAGAAACTGAGGTGTTAGAGAATAATGGAAATATCTATAATAGTACACGGAATACTCAAGAAATGAAGACCCTTCGCATGCATTCATCATCGTGAAGTGCAATGACAACAATCTGGTTAAAGTCAAAGTCGAATTGGTGAGAAACGCTCCTCCATGAAAGCCTTATGGGGAAAACCACGTTTTTCTAAGCCCCATAAGCAAGCTAAGTCAAAAATCAAGGTGCACATCAAAAATCGAAGGAAGGCTCCACGAATTTTGAAAGTTCGACATTTATTTTTATAAAGGGTGATCCATTCTTTAATGAGCCCCGAATTTTTTTTTCAAGATTATTTTAAAAGTTTTTTTTTTAATTCCTTTAACAACTTTGCAAAACAAAAATTTATATAAAAGTGTAAAGAGAAAAGTGTTTTCCTTGAACGAGGTTTCGTTACAAAAACAAAAAAAGGTTCGTGTGATTTTTTTAGAAGGGCGTTGTTGAAATTTAAAATAATTTTTAAAGGGCTTATGTAATCCTTTTGTTAAAAAGGGTTTGTCAACATGAATTTTTTTTCAAGAGGTTTTGCTACTCAAAAAGAGCCTCGTGTGATTTTTTAAAAAGGTCGTTGTTGAAATTTTAAAGAGTTTTTAAACAGTTTATTTAGTTTTTTTTGGTTGAAAGGGGTTTGTGAAAATGATTTTTTTTAATATTAACAAGTTTTGTCAATGTGTTTTTTTTAAATTTTGTAGAAACATTGTTTTTTGAGAAAGTTTAAGAATGATTTCATTGCTTCCATCAGAAGATGAAGTAAATTTTTTGGTCTCGTTGCTTATTTGGATAGTGATTGTATTGAAGGTGAATCACAACCACAACCATTCTTATTAGAGAAAGAAGTTGAAAGTAGAGAAGCTTTTGTTTGATTTGCTTGTTCAGCCATCTATGCTAGTGCTCAACAGCTGGGGAAAGCCACAAGGCTAAGAAACTCAAAGCAACAACAAGAGATGTATGAAACTTTTTTGAAAGATCTCGAAACAAAAAGGTAAAATAACGTCTTCACATTGAAATGCATAAAAGAATCTATAAATGACAACATTCTACCCCTCATTGTAGATGCAGAGACAACCAAGGAAGGTCAATCTATAGCAGCAGATCTATAACAAGATGAAGATTTTGGTGAATCCACTTAAAATTAGATGACAATGAGGAAGTTTTGTTACCAACTTCAGAGAAACTAAACATAGATGGTACTAAATCCCACTGTGCACAGCCATAAGTGGAAGATAATTTGGTGAATCTAGCAACAATGTTGGTTGATGACAATGAAGTTGTCACTGAAGCAACCAGTGTTATGGTGAATCCAAAAATTCAATTTGTTGATGTTAAGTTTAATGAAGAGCAGTTAGCTAATGATGTGTGGTTTCATATGATGCACCAAAAACATATTATTGAGAAATTGTTATTTGGTGAGAGAAGCACACTTGGGTCTGAGAACCAAGTGGAAGAAAACATATTTGAAGCAACAAAAGTTTGTAAAAAATTGGAAGCGACAGAGGCAGATAAGGAAACACAACAAGAGAAATGTCTCATTGCAAAGAAAATGGAACATAACCAATTTGGTTTTGTAGATATTTTTAACCTTAAACTATTCATTTCAAGTGTGTAGGTAAACAAGACAATTATGAAGAAAAATTAAAGTTCCTTGAACCATGGCTTGCAACACTATTCCTTGATAAAGTATGCATAGAAGTTGCATAAATGAATGTTGAAGACCAATTGGATGATGAAGATGTTAATGAAATTTTCATATATTGGAGCCTTGAAGAAATAAAATTTCATTCTCATCTTATGTTGCAACAAATTGATGTTCAAAAAATTGATGATGAAGATCACACTACAAAAGCTAACATGTGACATTTGTCCACATAAAAAAATATTTTTGAATAGATAGATGATATGCATGGACAACTTAGAACAATAGAGGAGTTGCATTAGGAAATGAATGGTAAGTTTAAAAACATCTGCAAAACCACATTGTGCAAAAAAGAAGCTTCTATTTTGAATTTTAATTTTCTTGTTGAGTCATACTACGCTAGTGCTCAACAAATGGGAAAAGCCAAGAGGCTAAGAAATTTGAAGCAACAACGAGAGATGTATGAATCATTTTTGAAGGATTTGAAAATGCAAAGGAAAAAGAATGAATTAGAATTGAAATGCATAAAAGAATCTGTAGATGACAACATTCTACTCCTCATTGCAGATGAAAATATAGATAAGAAGGTTAGGTTAGTGAGCGCCTTCATTTAGTGAAGTGATTGTCATGTTGGAAGTTTTTTTTTTTTAAATTTCATGAAGTGGCAACCCTGCTACAAGAGAAGGAGAAGCTAGTTGCTATTTGAAAAGAAAAAAATCATGGAGCCTTCGATTTATTACGTGGACCTTGATGTTTGACTTAGCTCGCATGTTACTTAACTAAAAACAAACCATGGCTTCGCTGAGAAGGATTTTCTGGAGCCTTTCTCACTGACCCAACTTTGACTTTAACCAAATTGTTTCCATCACACTTCACAATGTCAAATGCATGTGATGGGTCATTATTTCTATGAGTTTCTTAAGTATCTTGTGTTCATCACACTTGCTCACTCTACATAAGTGTGATGGTCACTCAAAATAAAAATAAAAAGATGATGGTTGTCTTGCAGCATTCCCACTTCATGATTTTTTTTTTTTAAATTCTTCCAACAACCCACTCACCCAACCTTCTTCATGCCATCGTATTCTTCAAACAATAGAGGCTTCTTCCACAGTTTCTTACTCATATTCATTGTTTCTCTCTCAAGGATTCATATGCAAACTCAACTTTGATGCCGTGTTAGAGAATGAAAACCGGTGGAGCAGAGAAGCTCTTCTCAATATTCAAAATCATTTTTCTAAACATCAATTTGTTGTAACATAAGATGAGAATGAAATTTTATTTCCTCAAGAGTTCAATACATGGAAATTTCAATAACATTTTCATCATTGGAGTTGTCTTCAATATTCATTTCTACAACTTCTATGCAGACTTTATTAAGACGTGGTGTTTTAATCCATGCTGCAAGGAACTTTAATTCTTCTTCATAATCATTTTGTTTACGTCAACACGGGAAATGAATGGTAAATTTAAAAACATTTGTAGAACCACACTAGTTTTCATCCTTCTACTTTGTAATGAGACCTTTCTCTTGATGTGTTTCCTTCCTTACCATTGTCACTTTCACAACCTTACTAATTTTTGTTGCTTCAAAGATGTTTTCTTCCACTTGGTTTTCAAACCCAAGTGGGATTCTCTCACCAAAAAACAATTTATCAATAAGATGTTTTTGTTTCTTCATATGAAACCATTCATTATTAGTTAAACGGTCTTCATTCAAATTAACATCAGTAAATTAACATTGGTTGCTTAAATGGAAGCTTCATTATAATTAGCAAGGATTATTGTTGGACTCACCAAATTGTCATCCACTTGTGGTTGTGCACAGTGGGATTCAAGAGAATTTATGTACTCTTTCTTTGCAGCTAGTAACAAACCTTAATCATTGTCATCCAGTTTGAAGTGGGATTCACCAAAATCTTCATCTCATTATAGATCTGTTATTATAGATCCACCTTCATCTTCAACTTGAATTCTCCCCCTTATAGAAAATTCCTCTCAAGGGTATCCCAGGCCTCCTTGGCTATCTTTGCATCTACAATGAAGGGTAGATTGTTGTCATATATAGAAATTTTTATTTATTTTAATGTGGAGGCATTCTTTTGCCTTTTTGTTTCTCAATATTTCAAAAAGGCTTTGTACATCTCTTGTTATTTCTTCGACTTTCTTAGACTCTTAAATTTTCCCATTTATTAAGCCCTCATATAATATAGCTCAACAAACTTCAAACAAAACTTCTTCTCTAGTGTAAACTTCTAGCTCCTATAAAAAAAAATTGTAATTGCGATTCACCTTCAATACAATCTCTATCCGAATAAACGCTGAAATTAAAAACTTTACTTCATCCTCTCATAAAAACAATGAAAACGTTATAAAACTTTCTCACAAAAATTTTATGAAACTTTCTACGAACATTTTTACAAACCCTTTTGACACAAACTTTTAATCTTTAAGTAAAAAAATATTTTCGAGAAGCACCTTTTTAAACCCAAAAAAAAATATTATATAAACCTTTTTTTATTTAAATATTGCATAAGTCCTTTAAAAGCTCCTTAAAATTTAAACAACTCCATTAAAAAAAACACATGAGATATTTTTTTGTTTCAATAACAAAACACTAACAAAAACCCTTCGTCTGTTTACACTTCTAAAAGAACCCCTTCTTTTTAAACAAAGGTGTTAAACGAATCTTTTAAATAACCTAAACCTAATTTAAAGAAAAAGGCTTCGGGGCTAATTAAGGAATGGAACACCCTTTATAAAAATAAATAAATGTGGACGGAGCCTTCCTTCGATTTTTGAAGTGGACTTTAAGATGCTCAGAGAATTGGAGAAACGCCAACAAATAGAATAAATGCACTAGCAAATCTAGAAATTAAGCTTCGAAAGGCATAACAAAAATGTTCAAATAATTTAGATTTTATGGATTAAAAAAAAGAAATCTAGATTATTTTAAATTTTTAAATTGTAAGCCTAGTTAAGATATAGATCAATAGACATTTTAATTTAGATTTTTTTGTAATTGTAATTGTAATTAAAGGGATGTTGGAGAATCTAATTCCAATCACGTGCTAAGTTCCATAATTGTCCTTCCAAATGTCACAATTAGTTAGAATTTAGTCCACTTTAGTTGAGTTCCAACACAGTGATTCAATATTGATGTCTCCTATGTAATCTATTTAACTTATTTTGAATATTGAAAAAAACATCTCTACTTTGCCATTTTTCATTTTCTAACACAGTTGTATGTCATCCCATGGACAGAGAAAGAGGGAGGAATCGACTAATTATCACCAGAATGTGGAGGACACTCTACTTTGGCTCACCAAAGAAAATCGTTTCTGAGATTACAAACTTGCATAATTGGGTTTAGGGTTTTATGGTACATGAATTGTAAAATAATAAAATAATCATGACTTGGGCGACATTATTGTGAGTCATAGTACGTTATATATAGCTATGTCTTAGATAATTTTAATATATATTTCATGGCGTTTCCTTGTGAAGAGATTATGTTCCTACTATCACATGATATCATATCCACAAGAGTAGTGTCATGCCCTTACGCTGGCGGTACTCTTCCAACCTCACGAAGGGGGATGCAACACCACCACCCGTTTTCTTTTTAACAATACTCGCAAGAGTGAACTATGCCTACTTTCTATACTTAGTTTATTTTTCAACTTTACGAAGTATTTATCTTTCGTTAACACATCAAAAACATTCATACATCATTCATCATCATTATCATTTTAACCATAAGTGCACAATGGGCAATAAACAAGGAGGGGCAACTCCCTACAATATGAGTCTACCTGAACAATAATGATAATATCAGTTTTTACATAAACTTACAATCAACCTGCAAATTGATAAGATCAGACTGCACACCATGTAGCCTCGCCCTTTCACTAGCCAAAGGTGCCCACTAGGCTGCCTCAACATTTTGTTGTTCAGAAGTTCAGGCGCCCGTCGTTCGGTTGCTTGTGCAACATCACCGAGCCGTATCACTCACCCAACGCACACCCGCAGCTCACCTAGACCATCGCACCAACCTACCATGCCCAATGTTCAAACGTTGCACCTATCCACCGTCGCACCGGGTCATCGTGTCATGTTGCCCGACTCGCAGGTCACCCAACTCACCTTGGCACATCCACCACTAGCCATTCACACTGCCGCACACTTCACCATACGATCACCCAACTCGCAAACTCCTCATGTCAACCTGCCTGTGTGTGCCACCCAACTTGCCCGTCCAACCAACATGAGCGCTTCACTACCCGAGCTCGTCTGCGCATCGAGTCACTATGTTTCCTGCCCGGTTAACCCAACTCGTATCACTCCATTCACCTTACCCGAGCGCCCTTCACCTGACTCGTCTCACCCGACTGAGTCACCAACACCCATTCACTATTTGACCCACCCGGTGCCTTCGCGTGAGCTCGCCTAGCTCAACCGGTGCACTTGCTCGCAGTCCACCTGACGCATCGTGTGTACACCTGCCCAGCCTGCGGCCAGATCTGTGACCCGGCTGTAATTTCCACTTGGTGTCATTAAATATAGCTAGAACTCGTCGACCCGCCCTGCAGCCCTTCATTGCCTACGGCCACACGAAACACGTTTCCATTTATGCAACTAAGTGATTTGAAACGTAAACTTTTCCTGCACCTCGCCAAGGTTTTAGTCCTCTCCAAGTGAGCTCCACCCTTTGCTCACCAAGACACTTGAAGCTCTTTTTCGATGATTGTTTTCCACCATTCCACCACTCTGCTTATATGATGGCTCAACCATGGTAAAGGCTTTGGCATACAGCCAAGTCGACCCAACACATGTTGTTTCTCCTTTTTTACATCATCGACCCTGGTGTGGAGCGCCGACAGACGGTACCACCCACCCATATAAGTATGCCATTACTCCCGACACTTAAGTCATTTTTCAAGATGACTTTCGTGTCACACTTGGCTTGTTTCCTCCATTCGGCTAGCTTGTCACACCATGTGGACACACCCCAACTCACCAGTTACACCGTCTAGCTCGTCGCTCACCCATCATGCGCCCTCACCGACTCTCTACATTGCACAATGACTCAAGGGCTTTACATCCTCCCCCACCTCAAGTCATTGTTATCCTTGACAATTCTTTGTCCCAGTAACCATCCGTCACCAAGACCAACATCCACACAAACTGTGTATATGGGTAACCCAGATGTGTCCACCACTTGACCTACTTCATTCCATAGATATGCCACTGCCCTGTAAGGAATCATGTGTTGTTACCCCTCATGTCAGTGATTATTTGGGTAGATAATCCAACCATGCATCGCTTGCACAAGAACTCATGCCCCTACATCATCGTGACTGTCCACCACATGCTACCTATCAATATGTGTCATCTCACCCCTAGACGTCTGCTCAAAATGTTGGAGACTCATTGCCATGAGCAGTTAACAATGAGCCTCATCTCCATGATAGTCTAAGAAGATGACCATGGAGCAGAGCCTGAAGTCTCTCCCTGACTGATCAACTCAATCCGCCTATCTGGATCTTCCGCTTCCAATCTCTGTAAGTATGACTTCGATCCTCCGTATGAACATTCAACCTCACATACTCATCATCATCATCATCCTCCACTGCCTCCAGCCTTCTAGACAGCTCCAAGATGCTATATGACAATTTCCTCATAAACTGTGATTGCTCCATGAGCTTTTCTTCTATAGCAAACAATCACTTATATACCTCTTCATCTCGTTTTCCCATTCTCCATATTCATCATTGTCAGTTTACATTCAGGCTTAGTTGCACCTACAGACGGAACACCGATTGGTACATCCTCTCGTCCATCGTAAATGTACAGTTTCTTCAAATGGGGAGCAACCATCGCTTTAAATTGCTTCATAAATTGCATGCCCAGTACACCCTCATAGTCATCTATCTACACTATAGTGAAACCAACTCTCCCTGTCCACTCACCAAGTGTCACATCCACCTTTTCTACTATACTGATCACAAAATCCAAAGCAGAATTCACTGTCTTCATTTGTACCTACCCTGGTACAAATTTCAATCCAATCCTTCTCATAGTAGCTTCGCTCATAAAGTTGTGAATTGCCCCACTACCCACCATAGTGAGTACAACAACACTCCCAACCTTCATTTCGATATACTTCAACCTGTTTCTTTCCAGGTCTCTCCTTGAGACAACTTCTATAACCACTGCAGCTCCCAAAATCTGCATAATTGTTAGGGTCCAACCCTAACCCCTTTATTTATGTAATAGGGTCGAGTCATATTTATAGTTAGTTAAAGAGTTAATAAAGCCCATATTAATAATTGTAAATGGTTGACCCGCATTTAAAGAAGGGACCACAGTTAGTTGCAAATGGGCCATGGTATTATATAGATGCTATTAATAAGAACCATGGTACCGACCCATGCTATTGCATGTATGAATCCTATATAAAGGATAACGACTCCCCTTGAGGAGCATCATGTCTTATTTCGTAATTGAGCCCAGCTCTATTGGAGGTTGCCCCCTCAAAGAGGCAAGTGAAGATTGCTTTCCTTTTTGAATAATAAAATACATGCTATTATTTCTTATTGTTCTGTGTTCTGGGTCTATTTCTTCGCATACTTGGTATTTTGGTATCTTCTCATAGGTCAAGAGCATAACAAGTGGTATCAAAGCACTTTCCAGGGACGACAAGATCTCCATTTTTATCAGAATGTTTTTTGGCTAGAGACGTGTTCGAGTGTCTTTAAAGCACAAGATTTGTGGTTGAGTGCATAAACCTGCAGATTTGGAGAGGCATGCATGCAGGAAATACAAGAGGTGGTCACACTTGTTGGACTCCCTTGTAACCCTTGTGGGTACCCCTTCGAGTAGTAGTGCATTAGATAGAACCACACATGGACTGTCCTCCAAGTACCCTCTGGGTATATCGGAAGCCCCTTAAGCTCTCTTGAAACCTTGCCATAAATGAAAAGTTGGCCCTCTTAATGCTACAGTACATAGAGAATAACACTCGGGGAAATTACTCATGCATATCATAGGGTATTCGGGTTGTATGGCTAAGGGTATGGTTGATCCTCCTTGGCTAGTAACCTAAAAGATTGGGTAGAGTACTACTATCGGACCCTTATGTATATTGTGATCTGTAGCACCTGACACTCCTTGAGACCGTAGTTCCCTTGTCTCTCTCTACATCATGCATCATCTTTTCCAGATTAGATCTAGCAGGTGGGATTTTTTCGCAACCGCAACAATCAGTTCCACCATTTAGATCTTTCAAATCTGCCATTCAGATCTATCAAATCTGCCATTCAGATCTATGAGATCCGCCATTCAGATCTCGCAGTTTGGGTCCTGTAGTAGTCGCAACAATCAGATCCGCTATTCAGATCTAGTAGCAGGGGTTCGATCACTACCACATTCCTACTCATACTCTACAATTGAGGGTTTCGCTGAAAGATCTGACTATTTGAGTGGCTTCTACACCTAGGCATCAAAATTTCGAGTGGTCCCAATTTTTTTCAGGGTAACGACAAGTGCATCGGATCAGTGCATGGTACAAAACATAGCTTAAGATATGGCCAATGAGAAGATCAACACCCTTGAGCAAAAGTTGGAGGCACTAATGAAGCAGATCCAGACCTTAACTGACACAATCACAAAGGGAAAGTCGGGGGAACAATCAGAGGCATATAATTTTAATGAAAACTTTTAGGGCGACTCTCCCATTCTCTTCACTTCTATGTAAACCACCAACACTCCTAGCTTTGACCACCGAAGCTATACATGTATAGATTTGATGGCTCTCATCCGACCATATGGTTAGCACGAATGGATCAATATTTCACATTGAATCACATTGGAGATGATGCGACTAAGCTAGGTGTCGGAACCCTGTACTTGGACCAAGAAAGATGGTAATGGTGGCAGTGGCATCAATGCTGCTATGCAATGCCACTAACTTCACAGATATTCTCAAAAGCCCTTTCTAATTGCTTTGAGCATGAATCTAACTTTTTGTGTCGTCTTACTAAGCTCTGACAAACAGGCACAATCCAAGAATATATTCAAGCCTTTGAAGCGTTAGCCTTCTGCACAGGAGGTCTAGCAGATGAATTCTACTTGGAATGTTTTATTAGTGGTCTCAAAGACACCATACAACCCCACATCTAACTACAACACCCAGTTGGCAGCTTGCAAGATATCTTATGAAGTAGAACGCGCGTTACTGGCCGAATTGACTCATCGAAATTTCATAGCCAAGGGATGCCCCACCCATGCTCCGAGCAGTACCCAAACACTTAAGGTTCAAAAGGTGTCACCAGTGGAAATGGTAGAAAGAAGAAAGCAAGGATTTTGTTACTATTGTGATAAGAAATACTCCCCAGGGCATAAATAGCAAGGAAAAGGAGGACCATGAAGGTTAAGGATGGTCCTTTGTCATTGTACGAAAAACAATAGAATTCATGAGTCCTAACCCTGTATTGATTTAAATCGAACAACTGTACTGGTTTTAATGCAGCGCAGATGATGGATCTTCAGATTGAAAAAGAAGAATTGGGATTCAAGAAAGCTTTGGAACATTAACAACGATCAAAATTCCCATTGCTATTGTTAGGAAAATCATATCATACACATGGCGGATAATCCTGTCCTTTATTTTTCCACGACTTTCTTGAACTTCTTCATCAGTAGTGTTTGCGGCGGCAAATCACATAGATTACAAATCCAGATCAAAGGCTCCAGACACCGACGGTAAGATTGTGACCAGCGTGAGTATGACATATTGGGTTAGTTCACTGGTTAGAAATGTGTATAGCTAAATAATTTTCGATTTTTTATTAGATAGGAATACTATGGGTTTATTTTTTATATTTGGTTGAAGAGTATGTCTCCAAAGTGTTGGAAAAGCTGAGAAATTCACACACAAATCCACGAGCTACTATTTTTCGACATTTATTTTTATAAATGGTGATTTATTCTTTAATAAGCCCTGTTTTTTTAAGATTATTTTAAAAAATAAATTTAAAGATTTTTTTAACAACTTTGTAAAAAAAATATTCCTATAAAAGTCTAAAGGGAAAAGTTTTTTAAGAGGTTTCGTTACAAAAACAAAAAAAGGCTAGTGTGATTGTTTAAAAAGGGCGTTGTTGAAATTTTAAGGAGTTTTTAAAGGGATTAGGTAATCCTTTTGTTGAAAAGGGTTTGTGAACATGATTTTTTGCAAGAGGTTTTGCCACTAAAAAAGAGGCACGTGTGATTTTTTAAAAAACTCGTTGTTGAAATTTTAAAAAGTTTTTAAACGGTTTACCAACTTTTTTTTTAACGGTTTGTGAAAATGATTTTTTTTAATATTAAAAACTTTTGTGAATGGGATTTTCAAAATTTTTTTGAAACATTGTTTTTGTGAGAAAGCTTAAGAGTGATTTCCTTGTTTCTATGAGAAGATGAAGTACATTTTGTTGGTCACGTTGTCTATTTGGATAGTGATTGTATTGAAGTTGAATCACAACCACACCCATTCTTGTTAGAGCAAGAAGTTGAAAGTAGAGAAGCGATTATGTTCGAAGTTTGATTCCCTTGTTCACTCATACTAGGTTAGTGCTCAACAACTGGGAAAAGCAAGGAGCCTAAGAAATTCAAAGCAACAACAAGAGATGTATGAAACTTTTTTGAAAGGTCTCAAAACAATAACGAAAAATAACGTCTTCACATTGAAATGCATAAAAGAATCTATATATGACAACATTCTACCCTTCATTGCAGATGCAGAGACAACCAATGAGGCCTGGGATACCCTTGAGAGGAATTTTGGTGCAAGGAGGAGCATTCAAGTTGTAGATGAAGGTCAATCTATAGCAACATATCTATAACAAGATGAAGATTTTAGTGAATCCACTTAAAATTACATGACAATGATGAAGTTTTGTTACCAACTGTAGAGAAAGAGACGATAGATGATCTTGAATCCCACTGTGCACAACTACAAGTGGTTGATAATTTGGTGAATCCAACAACAATGTTTGTTGATGACAATGAAGTTGTCATTGAAGCAGCCAGTGTTAGGGTGAATCCAAAAATTCAATGTGTTCATTTTAAGTTTAATGAAGACTAGTTAGCTAATGATGAGTGGTTGCATATGATGCACCAAAAACATATTATTGAGAAATTGTTATTTGGTGAGAGAAGCACACTTGATTCTGAAAACCAAGTGGAAGAAAACATATTTGAAGCATCAGAAGTTAGGGTGAATCCAAAAATTCAATTTGTTGAATTTAAGTTTAATGAAGACCAGTTAGCTAATGATGAGTGGTTTCATATGATGCACCAAAAACATATTATTGAGAAAGTGTTATTTGTGAGAGAAGCACACTTGGTTTTGAAAACCAAGTGGAAGAAAACATATTTGAAGCAACAAAAGTTAGTAAAAAATTGGAAGCGACAGAGAAGATAAGGAAACACAACAAGAGAAATCTCTTATTGCAAAGAAAAATGAACATAACCAATGTGGTTCTGCATATATTTTTAAACTTAAACTATTAAACAGGACAATTATGAAGAAAAATTAAAGTTCCTTGAACCATGGATTACAACACTATTCCTTGATAAATTATGCATAGAAGTTGCATAGATGAATGTTGAAGACAAATTGGATGATGAAAATGTTAATGAAATTTTCATGTATTGGAGACTTGAAGAAATAAAATTTCGTTCTCATCTTATGTTGCAGCAAATTGATGTTCAAGAAATTGATGATGAAGATCACACTACAAAAGCTAACATGTGATAATAGTGCACATACAAACATATTTTTGAAATGGTAGATGATATGCATGGAAAACTTGGAACAATAGAGGAGTTGCACTAGGAAATGAATGGTAAGTTTAAAAACATGTGCAGAACCACATTGTGCAAAGAAGAAGCTTCTATGTTTGAAGCTTAATTTTCTTGTTCAGTCATACTACACCAGTGCTCAACAAATGGGAAAAGCCAAGAGGCTAAGAAATTCGAAGCAACAACAAGAGATGTATAAAGCTTTTTTGAAAGATTTGAAAACATAAAAGAAAAAATGCATTTGCATTGAAATGCGTAAGAGAATCTCTAGATGACAATATTCTACCCCTCATTGCAAATTTAAATATAGCTAAAAAGGCTAGCTGAGTGAGTGCTTTCATTTAATGAAGTGATTGTGTTGTTGGAAGAATTTTTTTAAACTTTTCGTGAAGTAGCAACCCTGCTGCAAGAGAAGGAGAAGTTAGTTGCCATTTGAAAAGAAAAAAAATCTTGGAGCCTACGATATTTTACATGGACCTTGATCTTTGACTTAGCTCGCTTGTGGCTTGACTAAAAAAACGTCTTTGCTCAGAAGGCTTTTATGGAGCCTTTCTCATTGACCTGACTTTGACTTTAACCAAATTGTTGTCATCACACTTCATGATGCAGAATGCGTGCAATGGGTCATTTTTTCTCTGAGTTTCTTAAGTATCTCATGTTCATCACACTTCCTTACTTTTCATAAGTCTGATGGTCCGATGGTCACTCAAAATAAAGATAGGAATATTATTTTTTTCTTGTAGCATTCCCACTTCATGATTTTTTTTTTAATTCTTATAACAACCCACTCACCCAACCTTCTTCACACCATCGAATTCTTCAAACAGCAAAGGCTTCTTCCATAGTTGCTTACTCACATTGATTGTTTCTCTCTGAAGGAGTCATATACAAACTCAAATTTCATGCCATGATAGAGAATGAAAAACGGTGGAGCAGAGATGCTTTTCTCAATATTCAAAATCATTTTTGTAAACATCAAATTGTTGTATCATAAGACGAGAATGAAATTTTATTTTCTCAAGACTTGAATACATGAAATTTTTAATAACATTTTCATCATTGAAGTTGTCTTCAAAATTCATTTCTACAACTTCTATACAGACTTTATTAAGGCATGGTGTTGCAAGCCATGCTTCAAGGAACTTTAATTCTTTTTCAAAATTGTTTTGTTTACGTGAACACTGAAAATGAATGGTAAATTTAAAAACATCTACAGAACCACATTGGTTTTCGTCCTTTTGCTCTATAATGAGACCTTTCTCCTATTGCATTTCTTTCTTTGCCTTTGTCGCTTTCACAACTTTACTAATTTTGGTTGCTTCAAAGATCTTTTCTTTCACCTGGTTTTCAGACCCAAGCGGGCTTCTCTTACCAAACAATAATTTATCAATAAGATTTTTTTTGTTTCATCATATGCAACCATTCATCACTAGTTAAGTAGACTTCATCAAACTTAAGATCAACAAATTTAATTGTTGGATTCACCATAACATTGGCTGCTTAAATGGAAGCTTTTCATTGTCATCAACAGGCATTGTTGCTATATTCACCAAATTGTCATCCACATGTGGTTGTGCATAGTCGGATTCGAGAGAATTTCTGTGCTCTTTGTTTGCAACTCTTAATAAATCTTAATAATTGTCATCCACTTTGAAGTAGGATTCACCAAAATCTTCGTCTTGTTATAGATCCGCTATCATCTTCAACTTGAATTCCCTCCCTTACACCAAAATTCTTTTGAAGGGTATCCCAGGCCTCCTTTGCTTTCTTTGCATCTACAATGAGGGGTAGAATGTTGTCCTCTATGGAATTTTTTATTGATTTCAATGCGGAGAAATTCTTTTGCTCTTTTGTTTCCCAATCTTTCACAAAACTTCATACATCTCTTGTTCTTTCTTTGACTTTCTTAGGCTCTTGGATTTTCCCATTTGTTGAACGCTAACATAATATGACTCAACAAGCAAATTAAACTTCAAACAAAGTACTTCCATATTATAAACTTCTAACTTTAACAAAAATAATTGTGATTATGATTCACCTTCAATACAATCTCTTTCCAAATAAACTACAAAACTAAAAACATTACTTCATTCTCCAATAAAAACAATGAAAACATTATAAATATTTCTCACAAAAGTATTATGAAGTTTTCTACAAACATGTTTATAAACCCTTTAACAAAATCTTTTAATATTTAACTAAAAACTAATTTTCACATGCTCCTTTTTAACAAAAATATCACATAAACCCTTTAAAATCTCTTTAAAATTTAAACAACGCCATTTAAAAAAAAAAAACACATGAGACTTCTTTTTGGTTTCAATAGCAAAATACTAAAAAACACTTCCGTCCGTTTACACTTTTAAAAAAACCCGTTTTTCTTAAACAAAGTTGTTAAAAAGAATGTTTTAAAATAACCTAAAAATAATTGAAAGAAAAAGACTTCGGGTCTCATTAAAGAATGGATCACCCTTTATAAAAATAAATGTGGACCTTTTAAAGTTCATGGAACGTTTTTTCGATTTTAGAAGTGGACTTCAAGATATTCAAAAAAATTGAAGAAACACTCATAAATAGAATAAATGTGCTGGAAATGAAGAATTTGAGATTTGAAAAATACAATAAAAATGAAATGTTAAATAATTTTGAGGTGATGGATGAAGAGAAAAGGAAAAAAAAAATTATAAGTTTAGTTAAGATATAGATCAATAAATATTTAGTTTAGATTTTTTTTTGTGTGGTTATAATTAAAAGAAATATGGAGAATCTAATTCCAATCACCTACTAAATTTTATAATTATCTATCCAACTGTTATAACTAGTTAGAATTTAGTCCACTTAAATTAAGTTCGACTTCAGCCATTTGATATTTATCTCTCCTATACAATCTATTTAACTAATTTTAAATATTGATAAAAACATCTCTACTCCATTTTTCATTCTCTAACACGGTTGTATGTCATCCCATGGACTTTCATTCTCTAGCACGGTTTAGTATGTCATCCCATGGGCAGAGACAGGGAGATATCGACTAATTGTCACTGTGGACAGAGACAGAGGGAGAAATCAACTAACTGTCACCTGATTGTGGAGTGAATCGACTAATTGTCATGTGACTGTGGAGGACACTCTGCTTTGGCTCAATGAAGAAAATCGTTAATTACTAGTTGAGATTAGAAACTTGCAGAACTGGGTTTTATGTTACATGATTTGTAAAAAGATAAAATAATCATGACTCGGGCGACTTTATTGTGAGTCATAGTACGTTGTATATAGCTATGTCTTACTTAATTTTAATATATATTGCATTGTGTTTCCTTGTGAAGATATTATGTCCCCACTATCAAATGATATCATATTCACAACAAGAGGATGTTAGAGCCGATTTTGACACGGTTAGAGTTTATCTTCCGTTGTTTCCTTTCAACTAAAGTTCACACATATCTAGCATGCTAAAATAATGGAATAAATTATTTTTATTTAACCCTTAATCATGGATATATAAATATCACTATATATGTGGTTCATTATGAGATTTATTAGCTACAAAGTAATTGAGATTTATTAAGTGTAATGTATTGATTATGAAGTGTATTATTAAAGATTTAATTAAAAATTAAAAATATATATTTATAATATTCAAATAGGATTTTGCTCTGTGGAAAACACCCTGGCCCTCGGCACGAGAACATGGTAGCTGCAAGCATACTTGCCGCAGCACTCGGCCGCAACACAATGACAACAAGGGCACAAGCCATGCCCTTGACACCTGTCTCCTTTCCTGCAACCTGCCCCGCAATCAGAACCGGAACGAGTTTTGCCTCCCCTCATGGATGGCTCCTATGCAACGCTACCACGGCGCTGCTGGAGGTCAAACCCGGATCCGATTTGGGCACCACGTACAGTCTGTCTGCCTCTGAGGACTTCCCTGTTCTCGTGGTTGCATCGCAGATCGATGAATTAGGGAGGGGCTGTCAGGGAAGCCGCTCTAGCATGCTGGATCTAGGAATCTTCAAAGGGATCAAACAGAGCACCCCAGGTCTGATAAACCTCGCTACTGTAAGGGAAGTGGAAAGGGGCAGTAGAGACAGAACTATGAACGATCTAACCAACAAAGGGCGTAGAACTGGAACGTACACAAGCCTACAAGTCAGAAACCCACGGGTAAGGGACAACACGCCTTTCATAAACCTTTTCTATAATCCCGAGCTCAGTATTGCAGTTTTTGTATGGACATTAAGTAGATCAGGGGCGATATTACATGCCACGGAAGGCAGCAATATTCTCAGTCTTGGTAAACATCTAATAGACCAGGATTTTAGAACACTGGAAAGCCCACAAAAGGTTCAGATCTGGGGACAACTTAGACAAGATTCCAAAGCTTAGCGGTACTCTTGGGCTTATGGAGAAAAAGCCCGATCCAACAGATCGAGACCTTACAAAGGTTGCTCCATTAAGTGTGGAGGAAGATCTTATATAAATATTCATCAAATCAATGGGGGGGGGGGCAAACATTATTGCATACAGCTCAGCAAAACGACGAGTATCCAAGAATTAAAAAAGAAATTCATATACAACTTGGAACCCTAATAAAATACCAAAATTTAATATACATACGACATAGTCTGCAAGACAACCATACATTTCAGGACTATGGCATCCGCAAAGATTTAACAATCTTTCTTAATCTGAGAGTGTGAAGCGGATGCAATAGAGCCAGCGCTAAAAATGTAGGTTCCTTTTGTGACACCAAAATCAGAATTACCTGGCCCCTACATCGTGGAACAAAAATCGAAATCATCAATGCTGACAATGTCTTTGCCGGAGGTAACTCATCTATACACAGATCTAGCCCAAAATGCTATTATTTGTAGATTTAATGGTTTATGGCCAAAATCTAATGCACTGCATCAATCGATCTTCTTCTCATGGTTACCAAACTATGAAACTTATCTATGCCCAAAAGGGTTTTTTATAGTTAGATTCAACACAGAACAAGAACGAGATAACTTTATCAATCAGGGGCCTTGGTTTAGGGGCAATGTTGGCCTCTTCATCACCCCCTGGTTCCTTGATTTTGATGCCAATACCATGATAGTCTCAACAATGCTAGTGTGGGTCAGGGTACATAACCTCCCTCTACGTTTTTGGCATCACAAAGTTTTATTGGCCATTGGGAATTCCTTAGGGAAGTTCCTAAAAACGGATGAAGATAGAGTTATTGAGGGAATTTTAACATTTGTTAGAATATGTGTAGAAGTGGACCCGAGTTAGGGGCTATCTGATCACATCACATTGAATTTTAATAATTTTTTGTAGACACAACCGCTTGACTATGAGAACACAACATTCAGATGCCACGAATGCTTGCAAACATGGCACGTCCAATATGCCTGTCCACTGGCTAGGAAGGAGCCTAAATGGAATAAGAAACAACAAAAAAACCCAAAGGCTAGCAGCGAACAAAACCGCTGGAAGAAGAGGAATTGAAGATAGAAACTACAAGCATGCAAATGGGACAGGAAAATACACATGAAGAGAATACCCATGTGACTAACTTGGGGCCATACAATATGAAACAACAACAAGAATCCCAACTGGAAGTAAGTGGCACCCAATGAACTCATGGATCCAAAGGATCGAAATCTGACAAAGAGCATCCAATGAACACAATGGAAAACCAACTTGCCATTATTGCACCCACTCCCAACATTGGAGGTTGGCATAGAGTGGAGAAGTAGAAGGGTAGAAAAGTATAGCCAACTGGATCTTTTTTCTTTCTTTTGTTTCCTCTTAAGTAGAAGGGTAGAAAAGTATAAGCCAACTGGATCTTTTTTCTTTCTTTTGTTTCCTGTTTTTAGGAACAACTCATCTGCATATGCTTTAAGCATCTACAAAATGTAATTTTTTTCATATGAATAAAATTATGACTTTTTCCACAGGAAAAAAATATTCAAATATAATATTATATATAAAATAATTTTTCATTAAGGAATGAAATCACATTTATATATCTTATATGATGCAAAAGGATATAAATAAATATATATTTTTGTTTATTAATGTACACATAATATCATATTTATAAAATTAAAATTACTTTGATAATATAAATTTATTTTTTCTTTCCATAGATATATTTTTTTATTAATTTTATATCATATTTATTATTTTGAAGAATAAAATTTTTGAATAAATTTAAATATTTTAAAATATCTAAATGATATTGGTGAATACTTTGGTTTCATATTTTATTGATTGAAACTTTTTACATTAAATATGTGGATAGATTTAGTTTGTAAAAATTATTAATAACATTGTGGATATTTACAAGATAATACACTTTAAGTCTTGAAAGTTAGTTCAATAGAGAAAAACATCCAAGCATTCAAGTACTCGTCACTCTAATAGCGAGCTTGTCTCCGCTCACAGAGGAGGAGGCAAACACGTTCTCTAAAATCGTCAAGGATGGAAATCTACAATTCCATGCCACCCAATTCTGTAAGTCCGCGAATATACTATGTCGCCAACCTGAAGATTTGGTTGCTCCTATTCCTAGTTGGACCAGATCCAGACAAGTGAGATTGTTGAATGAGACGAGTGGTATGTTTTTATCACTAAAGAAGCTGAGGGAAAGGGGATGAATAACATTGCCAAAGCTTTACCGTCCATGGAAGTCATTTTTACCCATTATCTATCATAGTTGTTCCGATTTTACAAGAAATCACTTCCAAATATCCTTTCTTCATTTGTTATTCTTGAGAAATCAAATATGGCTTTGGACATAAACATGACTTTGAGAGCATCCAAGGCCAAGCTCCCAAAGGAAGAGATTGGGAAGAACACAACTTCCATTGAGGGCATGATAGTGTTTATGCTCTCTTACTTTGGTACTTTTCATGTTGTGGATCTCATTTCTCACCATGGCCCCACAACTGACATTGGAAAGAAGGAAATGCTGAGAAATGTAATTGAAAGATAGTATCGCCCTTCACACCAGCTGCCTTTGGCCTACCATCGCATGGTGTATCCCTATTGGGTGTTTTGGTGCCCTTTTATATCTCACATAATGACTTTTATCATAGAAATTGTGGTGTTAGACAATAATGGAAATACCTATAATATTATTGTTGGTTAGAGAATGGAAATAGGTGGAGCACATATTTTTTTAATATTTAAAATCAGTTAAATAAATTATATAGGAGACACTAACATTAAATGATTGTACTGGAGTTTAACTGAATTGTACTAAATTCTAAATGACTTTGACACTCAGATAGATAATTATGACACTAGCAGATAATTGGAATTAGATTCTCCAACTCCCAACATAGTCATGTCTCCTATATAATCTATTTAATCGATTTTTAATATTGAGATGAGCACCTCCATTCCACTGTTTTTCATTCTCTCACATGGTATTAGAGTTGAGTCTGCATAAAATTAACAGAGAACGTGAGTGAGCATATGTGGAAGAAGTATTCATTGTTTAAAGAAATCGTTGCTTTGAAGAAAGTTGGGCAAGTGGGTTGTAAGAAGAATTTAAAAGAAAATATAGTGAAGTAGTAATGTTGCAAGACAACTGTCATTTTTTTTTTAAGTGACCATCACACTTATGAAGAGTGAGCCAGCACGATGAAGTCATCATCATGAAATTCCATGACAACAATCTTGTTAAAGTCAAAACCGAGTTGGTGAGAAACGCTCCTCCGCAAAAGCCTTATGGGAAGAACCATTTTTTTCTCCCTAGTCTAGCAACTAGTGAGCTAAGTCAAAAATCAAGATCCACATCAAAATAGAATGAGGGTGTTGAAGATAATGGAGAATACCCTAGAATAGGTAGAGTTGGTTCACTTAACCTCAGGATAGGAATTAGTTTCTATTTCTTAGGATGTTGTTCTAACTTCCCTAAAACCATGTTTTCTATTTAATGTGTAATGTGCATGGCAGAGCATTCTGCAGAGTCAGACTCTCTTGGTTTAGACTCTCTTTCGTAGAGATGACCAGTGGGTTTTATTTTTTAATCCAAACATTGCCAATTTTATCATGGTATCAGAGCGTTAGGGCTAAGGAACCTGTACGTTGGCTACTGGGTGGTTCTTTGAACCAAGATCATCATAGTTGCGAGGAGGATAATTGTGACGATTCTGAGATTGTCGCTGGTTCTGAGCGTACCTCTCTCAAGAGGTCATTGTAGCTACTTCACACATATTTTTAACTTTTTTGTCGCAAGAAAGATATGTACAGCTGCGACAATGTTGCAGAAAATACAAGCATATCTACGATGATCATGGAAGCCAACAAAAAGGTTGTGGCTATGTGGGGAAGCCAAGAACAAGGGTAAAGATGTTAGAGAAGCTATGTGGGGAAGCCAAGAACAAGGTTGTAGCTGACAACAAAAGGCTATTCGAAGGCTAAGAAGGAAGCCACGGTGATTTGTGGGTGTGCTGCGAAGAACAGTGATCTGTCTCTGTCACAAATCTAGGGTAAATTTAACATCTTTTACCGGTCAAATATTTTTCTAAATTGCCATGATGAGTAACAATATATTTGAAGCATGCATGAACGAGCATAGCAAGCTCGATGGTTACAATTATGAAAATTGGAAGTTTAAGATGTAGACTCTGCTAGAAGTGCAGAGTGCTTAGACGATTGTGAATGGGGATTAGCCGAAGCCCGCGACTAGATTAGAATCAATCCCAAATTGGGACAAATGAGAAAGGAGAGCAAGGACAATGTTAAAGATGTTTGTGAAAGACTGCATTATACCGCACATCAGAGAAGGTAAGTCAGCTAACGAGATCTGGGGAATTCTGAAGGATTTGTACGATATCAAGAATTCAAATCGTCTTCTGTTCCTCAAGAGTAAGATCCTATCCTTGAAGATGGAGCAGAATGAAACAATTGCTTCATTTGTAGCAAGCATCAAGGATCTGAAGAACAAATTGTTAGAGATTGGTCATACAGTTGACGATACAGATCTTGTACCCATTACAATGAATGGTGTCACTGATGATTATCAAATGTTCATCACTAGGATAAATGCCAGAGAGAAGATCTTGTATTTTGAAGAGCCGATAGGAATACTGATGCAGGAGGAAGAAAGAAGATATTCTTTAAAGCCCTAGAGTGCCGATATTGCATTGATGGTGAAGAGAAACTTCTACAAAGGGAAAGGAGGTCCACAACAACAAAACAAAGAAAGTTCACAGAAACGGCCAAATCAGACTCAAGGTATGCATCCCAATAAAAGCTACTCTGAAACTAAATGTTTTTACTATGGAAAATTGAGTCAAATTGCCAGGGAGTGTAGGAAAAAGTAATATCATGAAGAACAGGAGAAGCCAAAAAGACATGCAAGTCATCTCGCGAATGGTGATCAGGTGCAGAATTTCAGATTATTCATGGCAGATCGTGATGAAAATGTTGATGCAGACATCCGGTATGTATATTCAGGAGAGTTAACACACATCAGGAGGAATATGCACTGGCTCAAGGATTTTAAAGAAATCAATGAAGGTGCACAGATTTACCTAGGTGATGATGGAAGTCATCAAATCAAAGGGTGTGGGAAAGTTTCTACCATTCTACCTAATGGTAATATCAAACAAATTTATAATGTGATGTATGTGCCTGGCATAACAAAGAACTTGATTTTTGTATCTATGATTACAGATCAAGATTTGCAAGTTGAATTTTTAAAATCTAACTACTGCATTAAATATTTGTTAGATGACATGAAGACAATTGCTACAAGAATCTGAATAGGAGGACTATACAAGTTGGATGTGAGACCTGCACTGGTTCGAGCATTGAAAGTAGCGAGCTTGACTACGGAAGAGCTTTGGCATTAGATATTCAGCCACATCAACTACAATGATTTGTTGTTATTACAAAGGAAGGAAATGGTAAGAGATATTCCTATGCTAAAGCAAGTACATAATGACTATGATGCCTGTACCTTAGGAAAAATGCATAGAGAAGAATTCCCTGTAAGAGTAGAAAAGAAAGAGAGGGATATACTGGAATTAGTGCACACAGAGCTTTGTGGACCCATGCAGACAAAATCATTAGGAGGTGCACTATATTATCTATTGTTTATTGATGATTATACGAAGTTTTCTTGGGTGTATTTCTTAAGTAAGAAGATCCATACATTCGAATACTTTAAGCAGTTTAAAAATATGATTGAAAGACAAACAGGGAAGTAGATAAAAATTCTTCATTCTGATCAAGGGGGAGAATACAAGAAAGATGAGCTTATCAGGTATTGTAAAGATCATGGAATTTTCTAACAGTTCGTAGTACCCCGTACTCCAAAGTAGAATGGAGTAATAGAAAGAAAAAATAGAACATTGGTGGAATGTGCTAGAAGTATGCTTAAAGGTAAGAATCTTTCCAATGGTTTTTGGGCTGAAGTAGTGAATACTACAGTTTATTTGAAAAATAGGAGTCCTACAAGAAGCCTTGATTCTAAAACTCCTTTTGAAGCATTATATGGATATAAGCCTGCAGTAAAACTCTTAAGAATATTTGGATCTAACGCATTTGCCCACATACCAAAGGAAGATAGCATAAATTTAGATTCAAAAGCCATTAGATGTACTTTTATAGGGTATTGTTCGTGATATAAAGCATACAGATTATTTAATCCCTCTACTCACAAGATCTTTGTTAGTAGAGATGTTAAATTCCATGAGAAGGATCATCAAGAACCTGATAAGCACTATGAGGAATGGGAAATTCTGTACTTTGTGGAAGAAGAAGCAGAAAACAATTAGGGTCAGCAACAGACAAAGGCAGAGGATGAATAGCAACAACAACAACAGTAGCAACAACAACAACAACAACAGGAAGAAATAAATGATGATCGAATAAGGTTTGAAACCACCACCCCGCCACTCAGGAGATCAAGTAGGAAAGCTAAAATCCTGCAAGATATATGGAAAATTCTTTTATAACTAGTATGATGAATGTGGTTGAAGCGTCTAGTTACAAAGAAGCAAATGAATGTAGTGAATGGAAAATAGCCATGGAACAGGAATATGATTCAATAATCAAAAATAACACTTGGGAATTGGTTGAACTTCCTAGAGGAAAACAAACCATAGGTTGAAAATGGTTATATAAACTGAAAATTAATGCAGATGGAACTATAAAAAACTGAAAGCTAGGTTGGTTGGAAAGGGGTACACACAAAAAGAAGGGATAGACTATGAAGAAACCTTCACCCCTGTAGCTAAATTGAACACCATCAAAATGTTAATCGCTTTAGCTACTAAGAAACATGGGATGATGCACCAAATAGATGTAAAGTCTGCATTTTTGAATGGAGAACTAAAAGAAGAGTTTTATCTAGAGAAACCGTAAGGGTTTGTCTAGAAAGGAAAAGAACATTTAGTTTGTAGATTAAAGAAAGCACTTTATGGACTAAAACAGGTTCCTAGATCGTGGTATGAAAATATTGATTCATTTTTTCTGAAAGTTGGCTACAATAGAAGTAAAAATGACCCTAATATTTACACCATGAAAGATGAACAAGTGTGTGTAATGTTGATTTCATTATATGTAGATGATTTGATAATTACATGTGATGCTACATATCTAATTAATGAAATCAATCAACAGATGCCATAGATGTTTGAGATGAAACACCTTGGTGAACTCAGATATTGTTTAGGTCTTGAAATCTGGAGAGATTCAGGCCAAACATTTATGTCCCAAGAAAAGTATGTCAAAGGCTTGTTAGAAAAGTTTAGAATGGATCAGTGTAAGCCTGCACTGGTACCATTGTAGTAGAACATCAAATTGCAGTGTGAGGATGGCTCAAAAGTGATGAACGTAACACTTTACAGACAGTTGGTTGGGAGTCTAATCTACTTAACCACCACTAGACCTGATTTTGCTTATGTAGTCAGTGTGCTAAGCCAATTTATGTCTAAGCCCTTTGAAAGCCAATGGAATGCAGCAAAGAACGTTTTGAGGTATCTACAGGGTACTGTAGATTATGGAATTATTTACACTGATTCTTCTGATGCTAGATTGGCAGGATTTGCAGATTCAGATTGGGAAGGAAATGTAGATGATCACAAATCTATAACAGGTTATGCATTCAATCATGGATACAGGGTGATCACATGGAGTAGCAAGAAGCAGAACATAGTCTCCATGTCCTCAGTGGAAGCAGAGTATCAAGTCATGTGTGCAGCAATGTGTGAGGCAGTTTGGTTGCGGAGACTTTTCCAGGATGTTGGGGAAGAACAAACATATGAAACAACAATCAAATGCGACAATCAGAGTTCAATCAAGCTTTCCAATAATCCAGTGTTTCCAGAGTAATTGTCCTTAGATTAAACCAATGTTTGGTTTATTCACTCATCTTTTCTTTTCCTCTTTTATTCTGGGTGTAAGTTAGATTATATCACTTTCATTCCCTAAAATTAGGTAGCTATTTAACTTGATTCATATATTTTGAGCTATGACCATCTCCCAAGGTCTCCAAATTTCCAAGAGTAGCCAAAAAACCTCAGGAATGCCAAAAAAATCCTAATGGGTCTCTCATTTCAAAAGGTGTGAAGTTTAAATGGGACCTCATACCAGGAGAACTTTATAACTTATTCTAGGCCATTTATCCATGTCAATAGGTCTTCTTTCAAACAATATTTCTTATGCTCTTATATTATCATGTAAGGTAGTTGATAAATCACTATAATATAATCTATGATATTTGAATTTTTTGAACTAGGCATGATAGCGACATCATGAAACTAGGATAGGAAAGCCACATAAATCAAAACCAATATGTCATCACATGGAAAATTGTTGACATAATTTCTACCCCATTTCTAATGGGATCCAACATGGGACCTTTTATTTAAACATTGTGATATGTCCATTAGAAACCCCCTTGGGACATTGCGATATGTCCATTGGAAACCCTCTCCATTATTGACTTGGGAGAGATTTCATGATTTTACTCCATCACATCCACAGTCTTTGATGCTTAGATAATGTAAATACATTTAGATAAATATTCATTACATCCATTGAAAATATCCTCTATTAATTATTCATTAACCATCCAAAGCACTTCTCTTATTGACATTCTATTTCCCTAGTTCTGCTAGTATATTTTCATCTCTTTATTGTGTATTAATCCAAATCATGTCTTGTTGTTTACTTACTTTGGTGTTCTCTCTTCTTTGTAAATGTTTTTTCTTTACCAATACTAGCCTATCTTTCTTCCATTTCTAAATACTTGTAGCATCCAAACAATCACGTCATTCCTTCCTTCCTTGCCTCCCTCACTCCCTCCCTAAATCCAATAGAAATTTCTTCCCACTCACCTACCATTAATGTGTATCTATTCTTAAGCTATACTATTAAATAAAATAACAAATTTATAATATCATTGAATATCTACATAATATATGAAAAATATAAATGAATTTATTCACTCCAACCCAAAATATTTAACTATATTATCCGTTCCTCCCTCCCTTTCCATAGAAATCTCTTCCGACCCACCCACGGACCAACCATTAATTTGTATCTATTCTCAACCTTTACAGTGAAACAAAATAACAAATTTATAATATTATTGAATATCTACATAGTATATGAAAAATATAAATGACTTTATTCACTCCAACCCAAAATATTTAACTATACATAACATTCTTCTCCTGCTATGTTTGTACTCTTAACCTAAATAAAAAATACTAGGAAATCATTCAATCGTTTGTGCGTCAAATATTCTTAATAAAACTATTTGCATAGATCGAAGATAATGAGAAAGCATACACTGACTATAATTGATCGTGAAGCCATTTGAATCTGTCGAGTCACACAGTTCTGCTGGTTCATCGAAAATGCGTTTTCCATTGTTTCTGAAGTCCTTTTAATCTGTTCTGTCACACAGAACTGATGGTTCTTGTGCGCTATCCAAAGAATCTGCTGATTACAATCCGTTTTTTAATGCTTTTTTCTATTAACATAAATGTTTCAATATTAATGACATGAAGTGGAGGGCAGAGGTCACAGGTCACAGTTCCTCATAGTTGGTTTTCAGATTTTTCAAGTCGCTTGTGCCATTCGCTCGGCTCTTCTGGCCTTTGGCATTTTAAGGCAATCGAACAATGATATCCACTCCAAGTCTCGACAGCTCTGTATGTTTTTTTTTTTTTTTAACTTAAAATATATATTGTTGTTAAGGGTCATTAACAATTACTTGTATCTTTTCATCGGCTACCAGAGCATATATAGTTTTTAAAGAGAATTCATTTAAAGAAAGACATATATATAAAAAATATTTCATCATATCATTTGAAAAATTCTCTTACTATTTAATCTATAACCTTTTAGTGTTTTATCTACGATATCTTAAAGTTTTATGGAACTTTTTAATATAAAAGTTATTTATACTTTTTTTTCAATTTAATAAATTAAATACATTAGCTTTAAATTTATATATTGTAATGATAATAATTAATTTTGTTTTCATTTTAAGTTTTTAAGTGAGTCTTCTTATAGTTTGCCTAATTAATATTATAGTTTTAATTATGGTATTTTATTTGTCTTCTCCGTATCAAATTATTAACTGAATATTTTAATTCATAAAATATAAATATTAGATTATAGTTAGGAATGAATAATTGTGATAAAGAAAAAGTAATGAGAAGCCATGTATATCCATTACAATTATTACTAATAATAATATATAGTACTTGTTACTAATGGCCAACCTAATTTCTGCAAAAGTGATTCTAATTCTCAATTCCAATAAAATTTAAACTTATAACCCAGAGAGAAATAATCCCACACAAGCCCAAACTAATTATTCTACACCTTATGAAATGCAAAACCAACTTTTGTGCATCTCATATATTTATATTTATATGGAGTTTGATTTAGACGAACGGGCAATATTTATAGCTTTTCTTTGGGAAAGTAATGTTTATAGCGTTTCTTTGTGGTTGGCAGTGTCTTTTTGCTGTCATCATGATGATAGCCCTCACTACAGTGGCTGGCACAAATAAAGTTGCAGACATGCAATTGAACTTCTGGAGAGAAAAACTTCCGAGCATTCAAGTACCCGAGACTGTTGCAGCAAGCATGTCGCCCCTTACAGAGGAGGAGGCCAACACGTTCTCTAAAATCATCAAGGATGGAAATCTGCAATTCCATGCCACCCAATTCTGTAAATCCGCGAATTTACTGTGTCGCCAACCTGTAGATTTGGTTGCTCCTATCCTCAGTTGGTCCAGATCCGGACCAGTGAGATTGTTGAATGAGACGAGTGGTATGTTTTTCTCACTGAAGAAACTGAGGGAAAGGGGACAAATAACATTGCCAGAGCTTTACAGTCCATGGAAGTCGTTTTTACCCCGTAATCTATCAGAGTTGTTACCATTTTCGAAGAAAGCACTTCCAGATATCCTCTCTTCATTTGGCATCCCTGAGAAATCAAATATGGCTTTGGACATGAACATGACTTTGAGTGCATCAGAGGCGAAGCTCCCAAAGGAAGAGATTGGGAAGTGCACAACTTCCATTGAGGGCATGATAGAGTTTGTGCTCTCTAACTTTGGTACTTCCCATGGTGTGGATCTCATTTCTCACCCTGGGCCCACTGCTGACATTGGAAAGAAAGCAGTGCTAAGAAATGTAATTGAAAGACAGTCTGACCCTTCACACCAGCCACCTTTGGCCTGCCATCGCATGGTGTATCCCTATGGGGTGTTTTACTGTCATTCTTTCTCTCATACGATGACTTTTACCATAGAAATGGAGGTGTTAGGGAACAATGGAAATTTCTATAATGTTACTGCTGTATGTCATCCCCATGGACAGGGACAGAGCGAGGAATCCACAAATTGTCACCTCGTTGTGGGGGACACTCTGCTTTGGCTCACCAAAGAAAATCGTTAATCACCAGTCCAGATTAGAAGTTCGCAGAATTGAGTCTGGGGTTTTATGGAACATAGTTGTAAAATAATAAATAATCACGACTGGGCCACTTTATTGTGAGTCTTAGTACGCTGGATATTACTATGTTCTAGTTAATTTTAATATATATTTGAGAGCGTTTTATTATGAAGAGATTATGTTCCTAGCACATGATATCATATCCAGACAAGTAGGATGTTGAGCTGATTTTGAAAAGTTTAGAGTTTATATCTAGATGTTACCTTCCAACTAAAGTTCAATCAGACATATCTAACAGGCGTAGAATATAATGCAAAAAAATATTTTCAATTCTTAATTGCGGATATAGAAATATTATTATACGTTTGGTTTATTCGGTGCAGAATAGTTGATTATGAGATTTATTAGGTGAAGTTGATTATAAGATTTATTAGGCGTAGTGTCATTGATTAGGAAGTGCATGGTAATTTGTTTTAGGAATATAATTAAAAAAAAAGCATTATAATATTAATAATATATATATATAATTATATATATAAAAATATATATATATATATATATATTATATATTCATTATTATGAAAAATATATTTTATATAGTGGTAAGAAAATATAAATATAAATAATATATATTATATATAATTACAAATAAATATTATATTTAAAAATTAAAATTTATTTTGATAAATATAAATTGTTTCTTCGCAGTTTATAAAAGTAATTATTAATCTTTTATTTTTATTAATTTTTTATCTTACTTATTATTATTTTGAACACTAAAAATTTGTAAATGATATTGGTGAATATTTTTGTTTCCATATTTTATTAATGGACCTTTTTCATCAATTATGATTATTATGATAGATTTAATTTGTAAAAGTTATTAATGTGGTTGTGTGTATTTACAAGATAATAAAGTTTAAAATTTTCATTTATTATTTGAAACTTTTTGCATCAATTATGATGATAGATTTAATTTGTAAAAGTTATTAATGTGGTTGTGGGTATTTACAAGATAATAATGTTTAAAAATTTCATTTATTATTTGAAACATTTTGCATCAGTTATGATGATAGATTTAATTTGTAAAAATTATTAATGTGGTTGTGGGTATTTACAAGATAATAAAGTTGAAAATTTTCATTTACTATGATTTTTATCATTACATAATATATATTTTTATTAAAACATAATATAATGGAAGAAAAGGTGTAATTCATTTTTCTATTATTTATGGTTTTTTTATTAAGCTTTAATTAAATAATAAATTAGAATGATTATAGAGAGAATTTTGTAGCTACTTTGCCCTTTACCCATAGGGTATCAATAATTATGACTTATCAACCTTGGATAAGATTATATGATATAATTAAGTTTATAGATTGTGAAGTCTATAATTTATTTAGTTTGATATTAAATTAAAACAATATATTAATTTTCAAATGAATTGATAAATGTTAATTTTTCTAATGTGTAATAAAAGAATTTATATCAATAAATAATTTATAATTGTATATGAAGCATGTTTATGGTAAGAAAGACTAATTTATATTATAATTTTATATGTTATTTTACATTAAAAAAATAGTTTAATTTCTTATAATTTGGTAGTTTTTTTTTTACAATTCTTATATTTTCAATTATGAAGGTCTCTCAATATCTAACTTTATTAAGGGCAAAGGGGGAACCTTATTGGTACATTTACGCATACCAACAAGTTTTTATTCAAAAAATCATTTTTCATTGTCTTATATCAACATGTAGGATAATTGATAAATATAGATAATATAATATACCATATTAGATTTGTTTGATATAAGCTTCATGGCTTGATCATGAAACTAAGATAATTTACGAAAAGGCACACAAAACAAGGCAATTGAGTCATCATTACTAATAGAAAACTATTGACATTCTGATACACTCATGCATTTTTCACCATTGGTATGACTGAACATAACACTCATTTTCTTGGTATTTAAATAATCGTTAGAGAATTATATTTATATATCACCACTATTTTTTTATGGCTACATGTCTCATGGGGTTCACCATTGGTTCTTTTGTTTGAATACTACAATATGTCCATTAGAAACATGTCTCATGGGGTTCAACATTGGTCCATTTCTTTGAACATGGCAATATGTGCATTAGAATCATGTCTCATGGGGTTCACCATTGGTCCCTTTTTTTAACATTGTAATTTGTCCATTAGAAACCCCTTTTGTTACTGACTATGGACATATTTCATGATTGTACTCCACAACATCCTATCATACATCCTTTGACAGTTAGACCACTTTAAAACCTTCAAATTAATTATTCATTAAACCCATTCAAAATATTTTCTTTTAACCATTAACGAACCATCCAAAACATTTGGCTTATATTCAAACAACTTACAACTTTAACTTATTTTGACATTTCTTTTCGTTCATTTTGTGAGTATCTTTTTCTTCTTTTCATTGTGTATCAAAATTTTCATTATGTAGTAAACCATACCAAGTCTTGTAATTTTCTTATATGTTTTTATAGTATTTAGTGTTTTATGTAAATATTTCCCATCTTAAATTATTTTTTCTTTTACCTTATCAAAACAAAAAGTCACTAATAAAAAGGAAAATAAAAAATACCTCTCTATATCTTAGATTTTCCTACTATTTCATTCATGTTATTAAATATATTTTTAAACCTTTCTTATACCAATACACGAAAATCATAAATGAATATATTGTTCCTATAACACAAATAAACTAGCAATCACATCAAGAGGTGCAAAGGAACGTTGATAGGAAGAGTGGAGAATGATTTGGTGACATCTATGTTAGATTTTTTATAAAAATATTTCTCAGCGAGGATGGCATGTTCCTTTTTAGTGATATTAACTGGAATGACCTTACATTTGTCATCAAAATATTTCCACTTCTTGCCAAAAGAGAATCACCTTCACTTCTTTCCTATCCTAGTTGTAAGTGTTACACCTGGGACAAGAAGTTCCATACATTTTATTGGGTTGTCCCTTTGAAGTGGAGAGTGGTTGAAAAGAGGAAACACGTTTATTTTGAACAAAATAATTGGTCTTAGGAAGCTTAGCTTCTATTTTAGCGACAGGCATGAAGGTATGCTACAAAATAGTAGAAAACATTATAGCTCCTTCCTTAATTTGTGATAATAACATGTAAATGATCGTAACTTCAACAATTTCTTTCAATTATCTTACCTCAAGTTTATTTGAAGAGGAACTATCAAGGAAAGTGAGGGAACTCAACCTTAAGTTCTCTTAAGAAACAAGAATCCCCTAATTGACAAGCCAATCTAGAATGTCTTCGTGCCCAAATAATAGAGGCCTCTATACTTTCTTGATTAACCATGATTCTTGTTTTTGTATATAAAAACATCGTGTCATTCTCTCCACTAAACGACTGAATGAGCTTTACAGTTAGAGCAAGGTCATCTATAAAATGCACATTAAGAAATTCCCTCCATAAAGGAGGGGAACACCTCAAAGCATTTGTTATAAATAAGAATCTTAAAGGAGAAATAATAACCCACCACTACAACACCACATAAAAAGGACAAGTGGATACACTCACCTAATATATCTTTAAAAGAAAATCACATCTAGAAAATTCCAACTTAACAAATTTTGGTTGATGCATTACAGAAATAGTACTCGATTGGACCAATTAAAGAAAATAGCAAACATAAACCAACAACACATAAAAATAAAAGTCCATTTCAATCATAACATAAAAATCGTCAAGTTCAATCATTAGGAAGTGTCCTTTTCTCCAAATTTCATTGTCCACAAATTGCTTTTCCAATCTGTTAAAAGATTTTCAAGTATGGGCCATCCATTCGTTCCATTTCCTAATTTTTTCTTCGGACGAAATGCTTTTCCAACTTGTCATAAGATTGTCAAGTATGAGTTCTCCCTTAGTAACTCTTTTTTTTTTATGCCTTACCATCCTTGCTACAATGGATTTAACTTTTCTTGGCTAAGGCTTTAGCTAGAAGCTTTTAAGTGACATTAACAAAAATTATTGGTTTCCACCTCCCACCATGTCCCTTTGGGAGTAATGTTTATCGAACATACATTTACATGATCCTAATATCATCTACAACTAGTGCTTCTTAGATCATAACCAATTAGTACTCATAGATTTTCTAAAGCTCACAAAAGAAACCATCAATACTAGCTATCTTTCCTTTTAATATGCCATTTATTGCATTCAATTACTCATCCCTTCATAAGGCCAATGATAGATAGACTTTCTCAAACTATGGTACTTTGATAGGAACAATGAATCCAATGGTTTTCTCTCCTTATTCTATTATAATTGCATCCCAAAGTTGAAGATCTTTTAGAAGTGGTCTTGGAATTCTTTTATTTTTTCCTCATCTTCCCTTTGGGCTCCAAATTAATCTTTAAACACTAAATTTTATTTGAGGCTTGTTTTTATTTTCAAAATATTCAAAATAAAAACTTTCGGAATATTCTTCATATTTGTCCCAATTTTCCTTAGCCTTGATTGTGGCTCCTTTTGGATGATTGTTTTCATTAACTTGAAGGAGAATTTTAGATTAATTTTGTTATTCCAACATAAAAATGTCAACATATAGCTCCTCCCATGGTTTAAATTTACATAGGCATTTACTTTTCTGCCCAAGCCATCATCTTCCACATACTCAAAGAAAATTTGTTGTCCTTTGCACAAGAATCTCCCACCATAAGAACCAACATAAACTATCTGATGTGTGAGGGAAAATAAAAAACGGTAGTTCAACAAGATCAATGTCACTATCAAATATAATATAATACAACTCATGATTATTTAGAATTTGGAATTTCACACAAGAAAGAAGCCTCCAAATTACCCATGAATTAAATGAAAAGATAACATGTAATTTCATGGGTATTCCACATAACAATTCATTGTTATGTTACTATAGAAAAATGACAATAAATACACGTAAACTCCTAAATATAATTGCACATAAAAGTTATTCTACAATCCAGTGTAGGAAGATGTGTTGCAAGCAAATGTATTATATGTTAACATTTTATATATGCACACTTTAATAGTAATTAAGTAATCCATTTACTAATATTCAACCCTAACATTTTATATAAACACATTTCAATAGTAATTAATTCATTCATTTAATAATATTCAACGTAATGCGATAAATATACTAAGCAAGAAAAATGGTTGTATTTTCTTTGTCACTAACAATGACCTAGTTAAGAGAAAACCACATGATAACAAAGTTATTAGGAGAAACCCACATGATATCCAACTTGTTAGTCTATATTGACCATGGAAATTGTCATACAAGATTCCGAGAGTCTCCTGGCAAGTTGAAAATTTCTAATTTATGTGGGAAAAATGATAAAAGCTAATGTGGCAAAATCACTAATTGTGAAGACGAAGCAAATCACATTAGGAAGGAATTCTTTGGGGGAAGGGAAAAATACTAGCTAAAATTTTTTGCCTAGGAATGTACTAGACTTAGCTTGCGCATAAGTAAAAAACGAGTGTAACCAATTAAACACACACAGGAAGAGACTTGGGTCATTCTAGATTTCATAATAATCTCAAGGACCTTCAAATATTAGTTAAGTTTGGTAGGGTCATTCTAGATTTCATAATAATCTCAAGGATCTTCAAATATTAGTTAAGTTTGGTATATATAGCATAAGAGTCATGAAATGCCAAAACATCTCAAACGACACCAGAGAGTTCAAGCAAGAAAATGACACCTATCCTCTCCGATTGGAGCTTGACCTCTCCCATGCTTCGGTGCTTAGGCTTATCTTTATACAAAACATGTAGTATTATTGATCTCTAAAATCTACACTTCAAACAAATGTTTATATTTTCTTTATTTGTAACCTAAAAATGAAACAATTAACACAGACGTGAAAAGAAATATAAAACTTGGATATGCTTAAAATTTTAGAACAACTGAAGCAATTTTCAGGGTGTGAGTGCATTCATAATCATCTACTACTGACTTAAGCATGAACTATACTTAAACGTCAAAGCAATGTCTTTCTCAATTAACAAAAAAAATTGAGGATTGCAATCCTATATAAAACGTTTGGACCATTAAAAAGATACACATAAAACGTAGATACGTGTTATAAAACAACTACACCATATGAATCAAAGTATTAAGCTGGAATGAGAAGTTCCCTACCCGATTATTGACCTATGGTTAGTTTTTAAACTAGATTATACAAAATAATCTGTATGATCATATCAAACAAAAAAATATCCAAAGAAATTGGAAAATATCATCTTGTCATCGCGAAAGGAAAGGTAGCACATGTAAAACCATTAAATGACAGGAAATACATCAAGAATGAGTACCTACAACATCTCTTTATTCACAAGAAGAGAAAACAACCAAAGATGTGCTTTTTTCCCGGAATGAAAACGATTGGAAGGCTTACACTGTGATGAATAAGAGAATATCTACTATATATTATCTTCTACAAGGAAGAACTACGTTCTCTTTTGCACAAAATAATGAGTGTGTTGCATCACTAGGTTTTTCCTACCACATTAAGAAAGGATCAAGCTCATAAAACGAAGCCATAAAGCTACCTATACGAGTCTCAAATATCTCCACAATATGGCTATGATCCACTAACAAGGTACGGCCAGCAAACAATCATAAATGTCACCATAAGCGCATTGCATAAACGGCTAAGTCATAAACTGAACCGTAAATTACACTGGATTTTTTTAGTAAAAGGTAAGAAGATACAATTCCTTGTAAAGTTTCCCACAATTACAACAAATAATTGTGTAAACTGCAAATCTTACAAAAAGCTTGGCCTAGAAAGAAAAACGAACTGGTTAATTTCAAAACTCAAAAAAATTCTTGGTGGAGGATGTTGGTTGAGAATTTTATTAATCAAGAAATATATAACTTAAAACTAAATGAAACTGAATTGTTAATAATTAATACAATTTACCCAAATTTACATTAATTAGTTGTCAATTACCAACAACAATTTTCCTAATCTTTTGCCCATGCCCATTCATCATCTCTATTGCAAGCCAAGAGAAGCTAAACACCATTGCAACATCTCTACTGTAACTGCCTTTTTGAATATGTCTGCACAATTATCCCGTGTATGAACCTTTTGAAGAGCTACTTTTCAGCGATCCATCACAAGTTTCACAAAATGATACCTTACATCAATGTGCTTGGTTCTACTGTGATAAGCATGATTTGTAGCCAAGTGAATAGCACTCTAACTGTCACAAAGTACATTCACTTTCTCCTACATTCTTCCAATCTCATCAAGGAGGCCCTTTAACCAGATTGCTTCTTTACTGGCATCTAGAGCAGCTATATATTCTGCTTCAGAAGTGGAAAACACCACTATTTTTTGAAGCTTTGACATCCAACTAATTGCTCCACCTGCAAGATTAAAGACATAACTTCTAGTAGATCTTATTTTGTCCAAATCACCTACATAATCAACATTTACATATCTGCAGACTAATCCTTCACTACCATTAAAGATGATGAAATGGTCACTTGTGCCTCCTAGATATTGAAGCACCCATTTGACTCCTCGCCAATGTTCTTCACCTGAATTTTCCATGAACCTACTAACAACTCCAACTGCATGTGAAATGTCAGGTCTTGTAGATATCGTCGCATACATTAAGTTGCCTACAACATTTGCATATGGTACATGAGACATATATTGTTTTTCTTCATCAGTTTTAGTACTCAAAATCGAAGAAAGCTTAAAATGAGAAGCTAATGGAACATTAACAGGTTTCACATTGTTCATACAGAACTTTTCAAGTACTTTCTCCACATACTTTGGTTGTGATAACCATGCCCAAGATATGTTTGCTGCTCCAAGATCCTTCATATCAAATGTCTTAGAGAGCTGAGTCTTTAACCTGTTCATCTCTCCATTCTTTTGCTTGCAATAAGCAAATTGTCAACATACAAAGCTAAGATAATGAATATGCCATTGAAACTTTTGAAGTATACAAAATGATATACTCACTTCTAATAAATTTCTTGCTCACCATGAAGGACTCAAACTTCTTGTACCATTGTCTGGGAGACTACCTCAGACCATACAATAATTTCCTTAAGCTTGCAAACTAATCTTCTGTTGTGACCTTGTACAAAAACATCTGGTTGTTCCATATACAACTCTTCATTCAAATCACCATGTAGAAAAACTATTTTAACATCTAACTATTCTAACTCAAGGTTAAGTAATGCAGTTAGTGCCAACACAGTATGAATAGAAACAAGTTTTACAACTGGTGAAAAAATCTCATGAAAGTTGATACCTTCAACCTGAGAGTACCCTTTTGCTACTAGTCTCGCTTTATACCTTTCGATACTTCCATCAACTTTCTGTTTCAATTTGAAAACCCATTTGCGTCCAACACTTCTCCCTTCAGGGAGTTCTACAAGATCCCACGTATTTTTTTTGGCTAAGGAATCCATTTCTTCTTGCATAGACGTTTTCCATTTTTCATTATCCGTATCAAAAAAACGATGAAGCCGAATCTTCACACCTTTTGGGAGTTTTTCTTTCCCTTGTAGACTTTCTTGAGTGACTGGTTGCTGAACTGGTTAAGAAGCTTCAATAGCTTCCTTTGTATCTTCAACTCCTTTTTCTCCAAAAGTCTCTTCTTCCTTTTGATTGTCACTAAAAGATCTAGCCTACAACTGAATTTGTTGATTTGGTGATACTTGTTCCTGTTTAATTCTTTCGACATTTGATTTTAAAAAATAATATTCATCAAATGTTACATCTCTACTAATGGCTATCTTCTACGATGTAGGATCCCACAACCTGTGTCCTTTCACCGCATAGTCATACCCAAGAAAGACATAACATTTCGATTTTGGATCTAATTTTGAATGTTGATTTTTATGAATAAGAGCATAAGCATCACAACTAAATATCCTTAAATTTGAATAACCACAAGACTGACCTGACCAAACTTCTTCAGGAATGTTACAATTAATTGCTACTGAAGGTGATCTGTTAACTAAATAACAAGCAGTGGATACTACTTTTGCCCACAACTCTTTTTGCAAGTTAGCATCGCTAATTATGCTTCTGGCTCTTTCCATAAAAGTCTTATTCATATGTTCAGCAACACCATTTCGCTGAGGAGTATAAACAACAGTTTTGTGCCTAACAATTCCTTCATCCTTACAGTATTGTTTAAATTCTATTGAATTAAATTCACCACCATTGTCAGTTCTTAAACATTTAATCGATTTGCCTGTTCTTTTCTTTACCATTTCTTTAAATTGTTTAAATATATTGAATCCATCAGCTTTATTTTTCAGCATAAAGATTCAAACTTTATGAGAAAAATAATCAATAAACGTTAAAAAATATAGAGAACCTCCATGTGATACAACAGGAGATGGGCCCCATAGATCAGAATGAATATAGTCTAAAATATCTTTACTATTATGATTTCCAGTTTTAAATCTTTGTTTACACTGTTTTCCATACACACAATGTTTACAGAAATCCAACTTCAAAGATTTCAGATCGGGAAGAGATTTACATTTCATTAGTATTTGAAGACCTTTCTCGCTCATGTGACCCAATTGTTGATACCATAGGTGAGTACCTTCTTCTTCTTTTTCTGACATAATCGCTACTTCACTGACCTAAGTATTTCGTTTGAATCTATAAAAATTTCTAACATTTTCTGCTTTCATAACAACTAGGTTGCCTTTACAGACTTTCAGCACTCTATTATGACCTCTAAAGTTATAACCATCTGAATCCAACACTCCCAAAGAAATCAAATTTTCCTTCAATTGAGGTACATTTCTAACACTAGTTAATGTTCTAACTGTGTTATTATACATTTTAATCCTGATATTTCCCATCCCAATAGTCTCACATGATACATTATTACCCATAAACACAAAACTACCATTTACATCTTCATATAAAGTAAACCAATTTCTGTATGGACACATGCGCTAAGAAGCATCAGAGTCTAGCAGCCAACTTTCAAAACCCTAAGAGACATTACATACACGTAAAGTTTCATCTACCATACATAATTATTCAACGAATAAAACTTCTTATATCATACCAAAATCAACCTGATTTGCTTTCTTCTTCGGGTTATCAGACTCTTTTCATTTCCAACAGTCTTTCTTAAGGTGTCCAATGTTGTTGCAATGCCAACATTGTGCCTTACACTTCCTTCCCTTTGATTTAGATCTGGAAGACCCCCATGTTTTTTCTTCTCTTTCCTTTGACCATCCTCTAGCTATCATGGCTTTTGGTGTTGTTTTTTCAGTATTGGATTTCCTTCATACTTCTTTAGACAAAAAAACTCCCACAACTGATTCAAATTTCAAAGAATCAGCGATGCTCAAACTGATTGAAGTTACAAAGTGGTCCTATGACTTGGGAAGATCACACAACAAGGTTATAGCTTTGTCTTCTTCCTGAATTTTAACTTCCATATCTAATAATTGGCATATAAGTGTATTAAAAACATTTAAATACTCTGAAACTTTTGGACTGTCCTTCCTTTGAAAACTGTGCAATTGTCATTTCAAATAAATTTTGTTGGTTAATGACTTTGTCATATATAGTTTTTTTAGTTTTTTCCATAAGCCTGAAGTTGTACTATTTTCAACAATGTTGAAGAGAACTTCATCTGCGAGGCATAACCTGATGGTACTGAGAGCTCGGGCATCCAAGTTCTTTCCGTTCGAATCTTTCATGCTAGCTGGTATCTTATTTGTCCCGTCCAAAGTTTTGTGCAAAGTTTTGTACAACCCTTGTTACACCAACAAATCTCTAACTTTCAGTTTCCAAAGAACAAAGTTGTTTTGGCCAATAAATTTCTTCACCTCGAACTTTGCATTTGTCATTTTAGCCATTTCTTTCCTTCCTCCTATGATTTCTTATTTTTCAACTAAAATTTATTTTTGGTTTCCCTTATTCAGAAATCTAAATTAAACCAAATTTCTCAAACTCCCTTAGAAAAACAAAAACTTATTTCAATTTTCTGGATTCTATTATTTAAAAAAAAAATGCCCCCTTTTCCAACAAAGAAACCAAATTTGTTTTTCTTTCCTTCAAATTAATGAAACACTACTCTTCTCCCATCAATTTTAACAATTTTTTCTAAAAATTTCCACTGTTTCTTTTGTCAGTCCAAAAAAAATTCTAGAAAAAATTGCTTTCAAATTATTTCACCTTAAAAAACAATTACGTGGATCTTCCCCGAAGGATTGACGCAAAGCCTTCTTCCCGAATAGCTGCAGCAGCAAACTCTCTATGCAGAAACGATGTTCCCTTCACATGCAGGCAGTTCTGCTTGACAAGCACCGGGCCAGAGGGCTTCCTTGGCCAGCACGTAGTTTTGGTGAATTAGCACGCAGATGGATTCGATGGGTTTCTGGGCCAGCAAGACGCAAAGCGCAGAGAGCAACTTCTTCGACCAGCACAGAGTCCTCCTTGACGGAGCAGTGGTTGCTCCACCTTGCTCCGGTTCTGGACAAGCAATGGGCCTCTAAGTAGGTTGAAGGCTCAGGTTTATACGCAGCACGCTGGTTTGGCAGCGTAGACTCCTCCTCGCTCCTTCTGGTCTTTAACACGCAGCAATGGTTCCACCTAAACAAATGACCCAGCTAGCCATACCACGCAGCGGCTCTTTCACCTTTTCTTTTGCAGCCTTTCATTAACTCAACTCATTTGCTCTGATACCATTTGTTGGTTGAGCAGTTAAATATATAACTGAAAAGTAAACACTTACTTGTGAATAACTAATACAATTTACCCAAATTTACATTAATTAATTATCAAATACCAACAGAGGTGACAAGAAACAATCTACTATCCACTACATCAAACTTCACATTGAACACTCCTAAAAAATTCTTGAAATTCCATCAAAACGTCATGGTTGAATTGCAGAGGTGGAAGCAATAGAACCGCATTGCGAAAGGTCGACGCTTGTCAATAATTAGGTACGAGTTTCTCTGGAAAAAGAAAAGTATACGCTGAGAAACAGATCTGTAAACTTCAAAATTCTATATAGATTCAAGCAACTTTTACCCATCCATGACTGAATTAATCTACCTGAATCATGCTTCGTCGCTGGATCTTTAAAGCTGATACTCTGCAAAAAGCTTGTAAGCTCAATGTCGAAGATCCAATGGACAACAGAGCAAGGGAGCCACATGCTGATGTCGAAGATACAATGGATAACAGACCAGGGGGGTCACTTGTAATATTTTAAATGGGAAAGGAAGACGAAAATAACAGTCTTCCATTGGTTGGGGTGAATAGCGACTGCACACACCAACACCGCTGAGAAAACGCATATCGGCGTAAAATCACTATTATTGTATTATTGTTTGTACCTTGTACATTCTCAATAAAACTATTTGCATAGATGGAAATGAAACATCGACTATAATTGATCTTGATGTCGTTTGAATCTGTTGGTGTCGCACAATTTTGCTGATGGAAAATTGGCTAAATTCGTGCCTCGGATGTGCTAAATACAACTATTTGTATGGATCAAAATGATATATTGTCTATAATTGATCTTAAGGCGTTCGAATCTGCTATGTCACAGTTTTACTGATGGAAAGTTCGTTATATTTATTGAAAAATACGTTTTTAATAGTTTTTGAAGTAGATTTATTCTGTGTGTCACACGATATTTGTAGCACAGTAACAGTGTAGGCTTTCCCATCTCAGTTTTTTATGTTTTTATTTGTTATAAATACATAGATTGAAAGTATTAATAGAAAAGGGTGAAGAAGAGCGCAGGGGTCACAGTTCCTCCATTCTTGGTTTTCAGATTTCTCATTCACTTGTGTCATTCATTCGGTTCTCCCAGGTTTAAATATTTTTAAAAATTTGAACAATGATATTTACAGCAAACCCGCAAACTGTTTTGCTCGCCGTAAATATCATCTTTCTAATCCTTCTAAATATAGTTTGGAAAATTCTTTATCGTTCAATATATTTATATTTTTAGCTTTTTAACATAAAACTTATTTATTTTATAAATTATTTAAATTATTAATAAATTTATAATAGGAAATAATATTTACTTTAATATCTGAATTCAGGTTTTTGTAATTTATAAGTGTGGAGAGTGTTTTGTTTTGTTTTGTTTTGTTTTTTGTTTTTTTTTTTGGGTAAAAATCACCAAATGGAAGTGTTTTGAAACATCTAGATTTTTTTGTTTTTTTGTTTTTTTGTTTTTTTGGGTAAAAATCACTTAAAAAATTTAAGTGGAAGTGTTTTGAACTATCTAGTCTCGTTTATTTTTCACGATAAGATGAAGAACTGCTTTAGATTAAATAGATGAAGATAAATGTTTTCTAACCTATCTAGTCTCGTTAGTCTCCTTCATCTTCACGATAAAATGAAGAACTAGATCATGGTGTTAGATTAAATCGATGAAGAGAAATGTTTTCTAACTGTTAAAATATAACAACTAATTTTGACTAAAAAATTATCATTAATTAATAAACAAATTATTAATTTAAATCAAGTAGTAATACTTGGAAATTAGTTGTAAATATAGGATAAAATTAATTTTATTATTAATATTATTTTAATCAAAACAAATTGAAGTAATAATAAGTTCAAACGTAATTATTTTAAACATTAAAATTATAAATAGTAATAAGAAATGAAAAAACAAAATAAATAAAATATAAATATAAATCAAGCTAATGAATTAGCTCAATTTTATTATTTAATCAAATGGAAAAAATATGGAAAAACCAAAAAAATTAATATGGTAAAAAAATTTATGAATAGGAAATAAATATCAAATAAATTATTAAAGAAATTCTTATTAAAATAAATAAATAAACAAAAACTTAAAGAGACAAGCAACAAATCCAATAGTTACTAATAGTTCAACTATTTTCTCTATCTTAATCGATGGGCCTCATTTTAATTTCCAATGCCTCCCTAAACTTAAGTGATGAAAATGGTCAATCCTTGCAATGATCTTGGTTTCATCAATGCAATTGTGATGCTTTTTCTTTTCGGCATGTTCTGCCAAAGTGGAGCAGCAGGACCTTCCATGTTTGATATCAGCTATGTGCTCATGAATCGTCTACCTAAACATAAATCCTCTATGTAAACATGTTTCCCATGTTTGGGGTTTGCACGGTGAGCAAGGGATGACCATAAACACCTTTCCCATATTTAGGGTTTACAAGGTCCTCCACCCAACTTAGGGAGCTTCAGATAGTATATAGGGGCCAAAATACCGTAGGAACCTTATGCTTCTTTAGGATCTTTGCAATCTTGTTAGTGGTTCATTGGATAGATAGAAAATTCATCCCTGAAAAGTGATCTTTAAGATCTTTTCTAATCCTAGGACATTTTTGAGCGTTAAGAAAGACTTTAAGGCATTAGCCCCTACTATAACCATTCTTATTAAAAACATTAAGGACATGGTTTTTTTCATCATTGAGGTGGTTTAGGTTTTGAGCAAGGAAATTATGTGAAATTGTATGAAGATAAAGATATAGTTTAGTGTAAGTTTCCTTTTGAAAATCTAGTGAGAGAAAGAACCATCATCTCTTTGACATAATAGCCTCTGAAAAAATAGAAATTTCTGTGGATTTCACATTCTATTTATGAAATTAGATTAATTGTTAAAATGGTGAAAAAAAAATATTTTTTATAATGATAATATTTTATAATAATATATTTTTTTTAGTTTTAATATATTTATATATATTAATAAAAAATCAAATTTTATATAATAATTATAAATGATATATTTTCTTTATCTTTAAAAGATTAATAGATAAAATTCAAATATTGATTAACTTGCTTCTATAAAATTTATTTATTTATTTTCACATTAATTTAATTCATTATACAAATTATTAAATTAATATAATTTAGTTTATAAAATTAATAGTATGGAGTTGTAAAATGAAAATTAATTATAAAGCCATTTAACATTATAAATATTTACTAACAGGTATGATTGTTTAATAAAAAAATGAATACAAATTTTTTAATTATTGGTCTAATAATCCATTTCATCTCGTCACTATACTGCCAATTCTCTATGTAAATCTGGCCCTTCACACAAACCGCCTTTTGCCTGCCATCGCTTTGTGTATCCGTATCGGGTGTTCCGCTGTCATTGAACAATAATAGAAATGTTGATAATGGCACGCCGTATGGGGTGTTCTATTGTTATTGAATAATAATGGAGATTTTAGTTTGTAGGTTTTTGTGGAGTGGTTTTTGAGAAGCTGAATTCGGATGATCTACAATATTTTTTATTTTTTTGTCGACGTTTCAAGCCTATACCAAGACTCATCATCAGGACTTGGTATAGGCTCGAAACGTCGACAAAAGAATGAAGAACACTATGGATCATCCGAATTCAGCGTCTCAATAATGGAGATGTCTATAGTAACGCTGCTGTATGTCATCCCATGGACAGTGAAGGCGTGGAATTTCTACTGTCATTGAACAATAATGGAGATGTCTATAGTAGCACCGCTGTATGTCATCCCCATGGACAGTGACGGCGTGGAATCGACTGATTGTCACCTTTGATTGTGGTGGACACTCTGCCTTGTAGAATTGAGTATAGGGTTTTATGGTACATAGTTGTAAAATAATAAAATAACCTATCCACATGAGTAGGATGTTGCGCTGATTTTGACACGCTTAGAGTTTGTCCCCTCGATGTTTTCTTCCCACTAAAGTTCCATGATACATATAGAAATGTAGAAATAAAATATTATATATCTGGGTTTATTAGGTGAAAAAGAGTTTATTATCATATTTTTGAATGTAGGCTTTTGTGATCTATATCAAATTTATTAAGATGGTTTTTGGCAATACTTGTATCGAAATTCATTTGTCGATACGTTTTGAACAAACAAGTGTGGTTTATTGTTAGGACTAGCTGAAGAATCAAAGCATGGCAACAAGTTAAATAGAGATATCAATCATTCAACGGCTATAAAAATAGCTACTTTTGACTAAGGAAATGATTACAAAGGACTGGGAAACATCTACAATAGACTGGACCAAGGGACAAGAAAATGAATAATAATTCTTCAATTAATTAATTAAATAGTTAATTTGTTAAATCAATTCATTATTAATTTTTATTTGTAACAAATATATTTGTTTATAATTAACTAAATTGTTTTAATAAACTTAGACTTAAAACCTAAATATTTTAATATCCTCTTTAATACTTTAAAACTACCCAGAGATTTGTATTATTATAGGACTATTATAAAAATAATAACTAGTTAGTTAATTAGTTCATATGATTCTAAGTTCATTAATTTATCTATTTTCACTATATATGTAACTACATAAGTAATAAAAGTAAATTCTATGAAGATTTATGGGATAAATTGTTTAAAAATAATTAGCTAACATTGATATTAATATTTAATAATTTTTATTAAAGGTATCATGGGGTAAATAGGGAGTAATCCTAGATGTTTATTAATTAACTCACTAATTAGTTAATAAGTCTATATTCAAATTTTATATTTATCACAAATAATAAAAACCAGGTAAAGTATAAAACTATATTAGAACTAAAACTAGGAAATTAAACCTAATAAAATGATTTTCTTTGAAAATGAAATGTAAGCGAACTAATAAGGATAAAATATTAATAATATTAATTAGATAAAAAGATAATGAGAATCAAAGGAAAAATCAAAGCACTAGCAAAGGGAATAAAGGGGAAATTAAACAATCCCGAAGACGACGAAGTAAAAACCAAATAGAAAAAGACCAAAATGGAACCAAACAAGGGGAAGTGGCGTGGCAAGAGAACCTAAGGGGAAAGGGCGAGCATCCAACAACTCCTAATCTTCTAGCCATCATCTCTATTGAGATTGCTTGGCCTTCTTTCAATTTCAATGACCTCCCTAAATTTCCGATGATGAAGAGGAACAATCTTAGCAATAACCTGGGCCTCCTTAGTACATATATGACGCTTATTCTTCTTCGCGTGTTCAGCTAGGACTAAAGACTGATTCGTCTCATTTTTTATGTCAGCGATGTGCTCATGAATCGTTTGATTAATAAAGCGGCCTATTTCACCCACATAGAGGGTCCCATGGGAGTAAGGGATAACATAACACCTTTCATGTCCTTGGGGTCAATAGGGTCTTTAACAGATCTTAAGGAAAACACCACTGTTTTTTGAAGCTTTGACATCCAACTAATTGCTCCACCTGCAAGATTAAAGACATAACTTGTAGTAGATCTTATTTTGTCCAAATCACCTACATAATCAACATTTACATATCTGCAGACTAATCCTTCACTACCATTAAAGATGATGCAATGGTCACTTGTGCTTCCTAGATATTGAAGCACCCATTTGACTCCTCGCCAATGTTCTTCACCTGAATTTTCCATGAACCTACTAACAACTCCAACTGCATGTGAAATGTCAGGCCTTGTAGATATCGTCGCATACATTAAGTTGCCTACAACATTTGCATATGGTACATGAGACATATACTGTTTTTCTTCATCAGTTTTAGTACTCAAAATCGAAGAAAGCTTAAAACGAGAAGCTAATGGAACATTAACAGGTTTCACATTGTTCATACAGAACTTTTCAAGTACTTTCTCCACATACTTTGGTTGTGATAACCATGCCCAAGATATGTTTGCTGCTCCAAGATCCTTCATATCAAATTTCTTAGAGAGCTGAGTCTTTAACCTGTTCATCTCTCCATTCTTTTGCTTGCAATAAGCAAATTGTCAACATACAAAGCTAAGATAATGAATATGCCATTGAAACTTTTGAAGTATACAAAATGATATACTCACTTCTAATAAATTTCTTGCTCACCATGAAGGACTCAAACTTCTTGTACCATTGTCTGGGAGACTACCTCAGACCATACAATAATTTCCTTAAGCTTGCAAACTAATCTTCTGTTGTGACCTTGTACAAAAACATCTGGTTGTTCCATATAGAACTCTTCATTCAAATCACCATGTAGAAAAACTATTTTAACATCTAACTATTCTAACTCAAGGTTAAGTAATGCAGTTAGTGCAACCATAGTATGAATAGAAACAAGTTTTACAACTGGTGAAAAAATCTCATGAAAGTTGATAGCTTCAACCTGAGAGTACCCTTTTGCTACTAGTCTCGCTTTATACCTTTCGATACTTCCATCAACTTTCTGTTTCAATTTGAAAACCCATTTGCATCCAACACTTCTCCCTTCAGGGAGTTGTACAAGATCCCACGTATTTTTTTTGGCTAAGGAATCCATTTCTTCTTGCATAGACGTTTTCCATTTTTCATTATTCGTATCAAAACAAAGATGAAGCCGAATCTTCACACCTTTTGGGAGTTTTTCTTTCCCTTGTAGACTTTCTTGAGTGACTGGTTGCTGAACTGGTTAAGAAGCTTCAACAGCTTCCTTTGTATCTTCAACTCCTTTTTCTCCAAAAGTCTCTTCTTCCTTTTGACTGTCACTAAAAGATCTAGCCTACAACTGAATTTGTTGATTTGGTGATACTTGTTCCTGTTTAATTCTTTCGACATTTGATTTTAAAAAATAATATTCATCAAATGTTACATCTCTACTAATGGCTATCTTCTACGATGTAGGATCCCACAACCTGTGTCCTTTCACCGCATAGTCACACCCAAGAAAGACATAACATTTCGATTTTGGATCTAATTTTGAATGTTGATTTTTATGAATAAGAGCATAAGCATCACAACTAAATATCCTTAAATTTGAATAACCACAAGACTGACCTGACCAAACTTCTTCAGGAATGTTACAATTAATTGCTACTGAAGGTGATCTGTTAACTAAATAACAAGCAGTGGATACTACTTTTGCCCACAACTCTTTTTGCAAGTTAGCATCGCTAATTATGCTTCTGGCTCTTTCCATAAAAGTCTTATTCATACGTTCAGCAACACCATTTCGCTGAGGAGTATAAACAACAGTTTTGTGCCTAACAATTCCTTCATCCTTACAGTATTGTTTAAATTCTATTGAATTAAATTCACCACCATTGTCAGTTCTTAAACATTTAATCGATTTGCCTGTTCTTTTCTTTACCATTTCTTTAAATTGTTTAAATATATTGAATACATCAGCTTTATTTTTCACCATAAAGATTCAAACTTTATGAGAGAAATAATCAATAAACGTTAAAAAATATAGAGAACCTCCATGTGATACAACAGGAGATGGGCCCCATAGATCAGAATGAATATAGTCTAAAATATCTTTACTATTATGATTTCCAGTTTTAAATCTTTGTTTACACTGTTTTCCATACACACAATGTTTACAGAAATCCAACTTCAAAGATTTCAGATCGGGAAGAGATTTACATTTCATTAGTATTTGAAGACCTTTCTCGCTCATGTGATCCAATTGTTGATACCATAGGTGAGTAGCTTCTTCATCTTTTTCTGACATAATCGCTGCTTCACTGACCTATGTATTTCGTTTGAATCTATAAAAATTTCTAACATTTTCTGCTTTCATAACAACTAGGGTGCCTTTACAGACTTTCAGCACTCTATTATGACCTCTAAAGTTATAACCATCCGAATCCAACACTCCCAAAGAAATCAAATTTTCCTTCAATTGAGGTACATGTCTAACACTAGTTAATGTTCTAACTGTGTTATTATACATTTTAATCCTGATATTTCCCATCCCAATAGTCTGACATGATACATTATTACCCATAAACACAAAACTACCATTTACATCTTCATATAAAGTAAACCAATTTCTGTATGGACACATGCGCTAAGAAGCATCAGAGTCTAGCAGCCAACTTTCAAAACCCTGAGAGAAATTACATACAGGTAAAGTTTCATCTATCATACATAATTATTCAACGAATAAAACTTCTTATATCATACCAGAATCAACCTGATTTGCTTTCTTCTTCAGGTTATCAGACTCTTTTCATTTCCAACAGTCTTTCTTAAGGTGTCCAATGTTGTTGCAATGCCAACATTGTGCCTTACACTTCCTTCCCTTTGATTTAGATCTGGAAAACCCCCATGTTTTTTCTCCTCTTTCCTTTGACCATCCTCTAGCTATCATGGCTTTTGGTGTTGTTTTTTCAGTATTGGATTTCCTTCATACTTCTTTAGACAAAAATGCTCCCACAACTGATTCAAATTTCAAAGAATCAGCGGTGCTCAAACTGATTGAAGTTACAAAGTGGTCCTATGACTTGGGCAGATCACACAACAAGGTTATAGCTTTGTCTTCTTCCTGAATTTTAACTTCCATATCTAATAATTGGCATATAAGTGTATTAAAAACATTTAAATACTCTGAAACTTTTGAACTCTCCTTCCTTTGAAAACTGTGCAATTGTCATTTCAAATAAATTTTGTTGGTTAACGACTTTGTCATATATAGTTTTTTTAGTTTTTTCCATAAGCCTGAAGTTGTACTATTTTCAACAATGTTGAAGAGAACTTCATCTGCGAGGCATAACCTGATGGTACTGAGAGCTCGGGCATCCAAGTTCTTTCCGTCCAAATCTTTCATGCTAGCTGGTATCTTATTTGTCCCGTCCAAAGCTTTGTGCAAATTTTTGTACAACCCTTGTTACACCAACAAATCTCTAACTTTCAGTTTCCAAAGAACAAAGTTGTTTTGGCCAATAAATTTCTTCACCTCGAACTTTGCATTTGTCATTTTAGCCATTTCTTTCCTTCCTCCTATGATTTCTTATTTTTCAACTAAAATTTATTTTTGGTTTCCCTTATTCAGAAATCTAAATTAAACCAAATTTCTCAAACTCCCTTAGAAAAACAAAAAATTATTTCAATTTTCTGGATTCTATTATTTAAAAAAAAAATGCCCCCTTTTCCAACAAAGAAACCAAATTTGTTTTTCTTTCCTTCAAATTAATGAAACACTACTCTTCTCCCATCAATTTTAACAAATTTTTCTAAAAATTTCCACTGTTTCTTTTGTCAGTCCAAAAAAAATTCTAGAAAAAATTGCTTTCAAATTATTTCACCTTAAAAAACAATTACGTGGATCTTCCCGGAAGGATTGACGCAAAGCCTTCTTCCCGAATAGCTGCAGCAGCAAACTCTCTATGCAGAAACTATGTTCCCTTCACATGCAGGCAGTTCTGCTTGACAAGCACGAGGCCAGAGGGCTTCCTTGGCCACCACGCAGTTTTGGTGAATGAGCACGCAGATGGATTCGATGGGTTTCTGGGCCAGCAAGACGCAAAGCGCAGAGAGCAACTTCTTCGACCAACACGGAGTCCTCCTTGACGGGGCAGTGGTTGCTCCACCTTGCTTCGTTTCTGGACAAGCAATGGGCCTCTAAGTAGGTTGAAGGCTCAGGTTTATACGCAGCACGCTGGTTTGGCAACGTAGACTCCTCCTCGCTCCTTCTGGTCTTTAACACGCAGCAATGGTTCCACCTAAACAAATGACCCAGGTAGCCATACCACGCAGCGGCTCTTTCACCTTTTCTTTTGCAGCCTTTCATTAACTCAACTCATTTGCTCTGATACCATTTGTTGGTTGAGCAGTTAAATATATAACTGAAAACTAAACACTTACTTGTGAATAACTAATACAATTTACCCAAATTTACATTAATTAATTATCAAATACCAACAAAGGTGGCAAGAAACAATCTACTATCCACTACATCAAACTTCACATTGAACACTCCTCAAAAATTCCTGAAATCCCATCAAAACGTCATGGTTGAATCGCAGAGGTGGAAGCAATAGAACCACATTGCGAAAGGTCGACGCTTGTCAATAATTAGGTACGAGTTTCTCTGGAAAAAGAAAAGTATACGCTGAGAAACAGATCTGTAAACTTCAAACTTCTATATAGATTCAAGCAACTTTTACCCATCCATGACTGAATTAATGTACCTGAATCATGCTTCGTCGCCAGATCTTTAAAGCTGATCCTCTGCAAAAAGCTTGTAAGCTCAATGTCGAAGATCCCATGGACAACAGAGCAAGGGAGCCACATGTCGATGTCGAAGATCCAATGGATAACAGACCAGGGGGGTTATTTTTAATATTTTAAATGGGAAAGGAAGACGAAAATAACAGTCTGCCATTGGTTGGGGTGAATAGCAACTGCACACACCAACACCGCTGAGAAAACGCATATCGGCGTAAAATCACTATTATTGTATTATTGTTTGTACCTTGTACATTCTCAATAAAACTATTTGCATAGATGGAAATGAAACATCGACTATAATTGATCTTGATGTCGTTTGAATCTGTTGGTGTCGCACAATTTTGCTGATGGAAAATTGGTTAAATTCGTGCCTCGGATGTGCTAAATACAACAATCTGTATGGATCACAATGATATATTGTCTATAATTGATCTTAAGGCGTTCGAATCTGCTATGTCACAGTTTTACTAATGGAAAGTTCGTTATATTTATCGAAAAATACCTTTTTAATAGTTTTTGAAGTAGATTTATTCTGTGTGTCACACGATATCTGTAGCACAGTAACAGTGTAGGCTTTCCCATCTCAGTTTTTTATGTTTTTATTTGTTATAAATACATAGATTGAAAGTATTAGTAGAAAAGGATGAAGAAGAGCGCAGGGGTCACAGTTCCTCCATTCTTGGTTTTCAGATTTCTCATTCACTTGTGTCATTCATTCGGTTCTCCCAGGTTTAAATATTTTTAAAAATTTGAATATTGATATTTACAGCAAACCCGCAAACTGTTTTGCTCGCCGTAAATATCATCTTTCTAATCCTTCTAAATATAGTTTGGAAAATCTTTTATTGTTTATATATTATATTTTGAGTTTAACATAAAACTTATTTTATTTATAAATTATTTAAATTATTAATGTATAATAGGCAATAATATTTACTTTAATATCTGAATTCAGGTTTTTGTAATTTATAAGTGTGGAGAGTGTTTTGTTTTTTTTTTGGTAAAAATCACCAAATGGAAGTGTTTTGAAACATCTAGATTTTTTTGTTTTTTTGTTTTTTTGTTTTTTTTTGGGTAAAAATCACTTAAAAAATTTAAGTGGAAGTGTTTTGAACTATCTAGTCTCGTTTATTTTTCACGATAAGATGAAGAACTGCTTTAGATTAAATAGATGAAGATAAATGTTTTCTAACCTATCTAGTCTCGTTAGTCTCCTTCATCTTCACGATAAAATGAAGAACTAGATCATGGTGTTAGATTAAATCGATGAAGAGAAATGTTTTCTAACTGTTAAAATATAACAACTAATTTTGACTAAAAAATCATCATTAATTAATAAACAAATTATTAATTTAAATCAAGTAGTAATACTTGGAAATTAGTTGTAAATATAGGATAAAATTAATTTTATTATTAATATTATTTTAATCAAAACAAATTGAAGTAATAATAAGTTCAAACGTAATTATTTTAAACATTAAAATTATAAATAGTAATAAGAAATGAAAAAACAAAATAAATAAAATATAAATATAAATCAAGCTAATGAATTAGCTCAATTTTATTATTTAATCAAATGGAAAAAATATGGAAAAACCAAAAAAATTAATATGGTAAAAAAATTTATGAATAGGAAATAAATATCAAATAAATTATTAAAGAAATTCTTATTAAAATAAATAAATAAACAAAAACTTAAAGAGACAAGCAACAAATCCAACAGTTACTAATAGTTCAACTATTTTCTCTATCTTAATTGATGGGCCTCATTTTAATTTCCAATGCCTCCCTAAACTTAAGTGATGAAAATGGTGAATCCTTGCAATGATCTTGGTTTCATCAATGCAAATGTGATGCTTTTTCTTTTCGGCATGTTCTGCCAAAGTGGAGCAGCAGGACCTTCCATGTTTCATATCAGCTACGTGCTCATGAATCGTCTACCTAAACATAAATCCTCTATGTAAACATGTTTCCCATGTTTGGGGTTTGCACGGTGAGCAAGGGATGACCATAAACACCTTTCCCATATTTAGGGTTTACAAGGTCCTCCACCCAACTTAGGGAGCTTCAAATAGTATATAGGGGCCAAAATGCCGTAGGAACCTTATGCTTCTTTAGGATCTTTGCAATCTTGTTAGTGGTTCATTGGATAGATAGAAAATTCATCCCTGAAAAGTGATCTTTAAGATCTTTTCTAATCCTAGGACATTTTTCAGCGTTAAGAAAGACTTTAAGGCATTAGCCCCTACTATAACCATTCTTATTAAAAACAGTAAGGACATGGTTTTTTTCATCATTGAGGTGGTTTAGGTTTTGAGCAAGGAAATTATGTGAAATTGTATGAAGATAAAGATATAGTTAAGAAAGACTTTAAGGCATTAGCCCCTACTATAACCATTCTTATTAAAAACAGTAAGGACATGGTTTTTTTCATCATTGAGGTGGTTTAGGTTTTGAGCAAGGAAATTATGTGAAATTGTATGAAGATAAAGATATAGTTTAGTGTAAGTTTCCTTTTGAAAATCTAGTGAGAGAAAGAACCATCATCTCTTTGAAATAATAGCCTCTGAAAAAATAGAAAATTCCGTGGATTTCACATTCTATTTATGAAATTAGATTAATTGTTAAAATGGTGAAAAAAAAAAAATTTTATAATTATATTTTATAATAATAATATTTTTTTTAGTTTTAATATATTTAATTATATTTAATAAAAAATCAAATTTATATAATAATTATAAATGATATATTTTCTTTATCTTTTAAACATTAATAGATAAAATTTCAAATATTGATTAACTTGCTTCTGTAAATTTATTGATTTATTTTCACATCAACTTAATTCATTATACAAATTATTAAATTAATATAATTTAGTTTATAAAATTAATAGTATGGAGTTGTAAAATGAAAAATAATTATAAAACCATTTAACATTATAAATATTTACTAACAGGTATGATTGTTTAATAAAAAAATGAATACAAATTTTTTAATTATTGGTCTAATAATCCATTTCATCTCGTCACTATACTGCCAATTCTCTACGTAAATCTGGCCCTTCACACAAACCGCCTTTTGCCTGCCATCGCTTTGTGTATCCGTATGGGGTGTTCCGCTGTCATTGAACAATAATAGAAATGTTGATAATGGCACGCCGTATGGGGTGTTGTGGGGTGTTGTCGTATGGGGTGTTGTGGGGTGTTGTATTGAATAATAATGGAGATTTTAGTTTGTAGGTTTTTGTGGAGTGGTTTTTGAGAAGCTGAATTCGGATGATCTACAGTGTTTTTTATTCTTTTGTCGACCTTTCAAGCCTATATCAAGACTCATCATCAAGACTTGGTATAAGCTCGAAACTTCGACAAAAGAATAAAAAACACTGTGGATCATCCGAATTCAGCGTCTCAATAATAGAGATGTCTATAATAACGCTGCTGTATGTCATCCCATGGACAGTGACGGCGTGGAATTTCTACTGTCATTGAACAATAATGGAGATGTCTATAGTAGCGCCGCTGTATGTCATCCCCATGGACAGTGACGGCGTGGAATCGACTGATTGTCACCTTTTATTGTGGTGGACACTCTGCCTTGTAGAATTGAGTATAGGGTTTTATGGTACATAGTTGTAAAATAATAAAATAACCTATCCACATGAGTAGGATGTTGCGCTGATTTTGACACGCTTAGAGTTTGTCCCCTTGATGTTTTCTTCCCACTAAAGTTGCATGATACATATAGAAATGTAGAAATGAAATATTATATATCTGGGTTTATTAAGTGAAAAAGAGTTTATTATCATAGTTTTGAATGTAGGCTTTTGTGATCTATATCAAGTTTATTAAGATGGTTTTTGGCAATATTTGTATCGAAATTCATTTGTCGATACATTTTGAACAAACAAGTGTGGTTTATTGTTAGGACTAGATGAAGAATCAAAGCATGGCAACAAGTTAAATAGAGATATCAATCATTCAACGGCTATAAAAATAACTACTTTTGACTAAGGAAATGATTACAAAGGACTGGGAAACATCTACAATAGACTGGACCAAGGGACAAGAAAATGAATAATAATTCTTCAATTAATTAATTAAATAGTTAATTTGTTAAATCAATTCATTATTAATTTTTATTTGTAACAAATATATTTGTTTATAATTAACTAAATTGTTTTAATAAACTTAGACTTAAAACCTAAATATTTTAATATCCTCTTTAATACCTTAAAACTACCCAGAGATTTGTATTATTATAGGACTATTATAAAAATAATAACTAGTTAGTTAATTAGTTCATATGATTCTAAGTTCATTTATTCATTAATTTATCTATTTTCACTATATATGTAACTACATAAGTAATAAAAGTAAATTCTATGAAGATTTATGGGATAAATTGTTTAAAAATAATTAGCTAACATTGATATTAATATTTAATAATTTTTATTAAAGGTATCATGGGGTAAATAGGGAGTAATCCTAGATGTTTATTAATTAACTCACTAATTAGTTAATAAGTCTATATTCAAATTTTATATTTATCACAAATAATAAAAACCAAGTAAAGTATAAAACTATATTAGAACTAAAACTAGGAAATTAAACCTAATAAAATGATTTTCTTTGAAAATGAAATGTAAGGGAACTAATAAGGATAAAATATTAATAATATTAATTAGATAAAAAGATAATGAGAATCAAAGGAAAAATCAAAGCACTAGCAAAGGGAATAAAGGGGAAATTAAACAATCCCGAAGACGATGAAGTAAAAAACAGATAGAAAAAGACCAAAATGGAACCAAACAAGGGGAAGTGGCACGGCAAGAGAACCTAAGGGGAAAGGGCGAGCATCCAACAACTCCTAATCTTCTATCCATCATCTCTATTGAGATTGCTTGGCCTTCTTTCAATTTCAATGACCTCCCTAAATTTCCGATGATGAAAAGGAACAATCTTAGCAATAACCTGGGCCTCCTCAGTACATATATGACGCTTATTCTTCTTCGCGTGTTCAGCGAGGACTAAAGACCGATTTGTCTCATTTTTTATGTCAGCGATGTGCTCATGAATCGTTTGATTAATAAAACGGCCTATTTCACCCACATAGAGGGTCCCATGGGAGTAAGGGATAACATAACACCTTTCATGTCCTTGGGGTCAATAGGGTCTTTAACAGATCTTAGGGAACTATGAATGGTGTTAAGGGGTCTAAAGATTGAGTGAACATTATGTTTCCTAAGGATTCCCACAATCTTGTTAGTGGTCCCTTGGATGAAATGGAGATGAACACCTGAGAACCGATCTTTAGGGTCTTGTTTGACCTTGGCACCTTTGCTAGCTTTAAGGAAGGCTTTCAGACCTTGGTGCCTACTATATCCATTGTTGAGAAAAACATTAAAGAGATGATATTTCTATTTGTCAAGGGAATTTTCATCAGAGATTCTCAACGCACGAGTAGCTACTCTGTTGAGAACACCCAACTTTTGACCAGGGAAATGATGGGAGTCGGAATGAAGATATTGCTGAGTATGAGTTTCTTTCAAAAGAACTGATGGGATAAAGAACCGTTATCATTCTTTGAAATAAGAACATCAAGGAAAGGCAGGCACCCATCAATTTCCTATTCCATAGTAAACATTATGGAGAAAGATTGATTATTGAGATGCTGGAAAAAAAGATCTAATTCTTCTTGGCCATGAGACCAACTGACACTGGTGTCATCCACAAATTTCATCCATAGCTTGGGCAAGAGATAATCAAGACCAAAAATGATTCAAAGTCTTCCACAAAAATATTAGCAACAACTATGGAAAGAGGGAAGCCCATGGTAACCCATGTCTGTTCATACAATTCCACTTCAAAGTAGAAAAAATAAAAAAAGTATTAAGTGTAGTGTAAATAATTATGAAACATAGGCCAAGAAAAATTGATTATGAAATATATATATAGAAAATTTATATTTATAAATATATAAATATGTTGTATTTATAAAGTAGAAATAAACATTATTATGAAATAATTATCATTTTAACTTTTATTAATATTTTATCATACTTATTATTCCTAGTAAAATTACTTATTATTCAAGTAAAATTATATATTTAAATTTAAGTATTTGAAACTATGTAAATGATATAAGGGAATACTCTAGTTTGCATATTTTATTAATTGAATTTTTTTGCATTAACTATAATGATAGATTTAATTTTTATGAGTCACTAATATTATTGTGGGTATTTATAAGATAATAAAGTTTAAAAATTTCTTATGATTTTATTAACAAAAATATAATGAAAACTAAAATGTATTTTATTTTTTATTATTTAAACAATATTTTTGGCCTAGCTTTAATTAAATATTAAATTATAATGATGATTGAGAGATTTTTATGGTTACATTAATTTGTAGTGATAGAGCATCAACGATTATGAGTCACTAATATTATTGTGGGTATTTATAAGATAATAAAGTTTAAAAATTTCTTATGATTTTATTAACAAAAATATAATGAAAACTAAAATGTATTTTATTTTTTATTATTTAAACAATATTTTTGGCCTAGCTTTAATTAAATATTAAATTATAATGATGATTGAGAGATTTTTATGGTTACATTAATTTGTAGTGATAGAGCATCAACGATTATGAGTTACTAAGATGGGATGGGATTATACCATATAAGTGAGTTTATACATTATAGAGTTTATAATAATTTATTTTTAGATTAAATTAAAATAACATATAAATATTTAAATAGGTAGATAAATGTTAAGGTTTTTTTTTAACTAGGGAATTAATTTTAATAAATAATCTACAACAAATAATGTTATATGAAGAATATATAATTTATATTAAAAATAGTTTCATTATTTATAATTGGGTAGTTTTTAGGCTAATTCATATATTTTCAATTAAGAATATCTCTCGATATCTAAGCTCATTAGGACCATATAGAGGGGAGCACCAAGTTTTGCCCACTCAGCTTTTCTGACAACTACAGCCTTGTTCTTGGCTTCCCCACGCAGCTTCTATGATTTACATGATCGTCAAAAATATGCCTGTCTTTTCTACCACGTCCTCTTTCCTGTACACTCACAATTAGCTATGATTTTGGATTCATCGTAGTTATCCTCCTCACAACTGCGATGATCTCAATTCAAAAAATCACCCACTAGCCAGCGTACAGGTTTCTAACCCTTGATGCTCTGATGCCATGATAAAAATGGCAATGTTTTTACTAATAAAATAAAACCCATTAGTCAGCTCTATGAAAGAGAGTTTGAACCAGGGAAGTCTAGCTCTTCAGAACGCTCTACATTGTTCAAGCACATTACACATGAAAAAAAAATCATTGTTTTAGGGAAGTTAGAACAACATCCTAAGAAATAGAAGCTAATTCATATCCTAAGGTTACGTGAACCAATTCTACCTATTCTAGGATATTCTCCATTATCTTCAACACATTTCTAGTTTTTTAAGTTTTTGTTGGTTATAAATACATAGATTGGAACTAACAAAAAAAATTTGTTGGTTATAAATACATAGATTGGAAGTAATAGAAAATATTAATAGAAAAGGCTGAAGAGAGTAGCGGTCAGGGTTCTTCCTAGTATTTAGGTTTTAGATATTTCATTCATAATTCATAAACTATAATTGGGGAATTTGAATCTTAGATTTCTAGATTTCCATAAATTACACATTATAGATTGCTACTAAATCTATTTATAAAATGAATAATAACTATAAAATTATTAATAAAAGTAAAATAATAACTCTAAAATAATTAATAAATAAAAATAAAATAACATTATTTTTAACAAAAATAAACGTCCGCTCCAGCACCAATTTCTTTAAATAAATCTGATAAGTCAACCTGCATTAAAAGAACAGCGAATTTAAGAACTAATTTATAGTAATTTTCACACCTTTGGAAAAAATCATTATGAATATCTCACTTAACATTATCAATATATATCACATCTGGTAATAAAGGTATGCTCATTTTATATCAAAATGAATCCTAACTTTTTAATTATCTATGTCATAATCAATTTAATCTCGTCACTATATTGCCACTTCTAAACATAAATCATCATGCGTGTATAACAGTTTGCTTGAGTTGATTAGATATATATCAAGTTTTCTTTCGTTGAAATAGATATAATATAAGAAATATTTATAGCGCTTCTTTTTGGTTCACATGTTTTTCTGGAGTCAGAATGATTATCGCCATTTTCACAGTGGTGGGTACAAATAAAAATAGTTGTCTTTGAGATTACGTGAATTAATTTTACTTATTTTAGGGTATTCTCTATTATCTTCAACAGATTTCTAGTTTTTTAAGTTTTTGTTGGTTATAAATATATAGATTGGAAATAACAGAAATTTTTTGTTAGTTTTAGATACATAGATTGGAAATAATAAAAAAGGCCAAAGAAAATATTGGTCAGGGTTTCTCCTTAATATTTAGCTTTTAAATTTTTCATAATTCATAAGTTATAATTGGGGAATTTGAATCTTAATACCACTAAATCTATTTATAAAATGAATAATAACTATAAAATTATTAATAAATAAAAAGAAAATTTTTCATAATTCATAAGTTATAATTGGGGAATTTGAATCTTAATACCACTAAATCTATTTATAAAATGAATAATAACTATAAAATTATTAATAAATAAAAAGAAAATAACATTATTTTTAACAAAAATAAACGTCTGCTCCACTACCAATTTCTTTAAATAAATCTAATAATTGAACCTACATCGAAAATTTCTTTAAATAAATCTAATAAGTGAACCTACATTGAAAGAGCAACTAATTTATAATAATTTTCACACCTTTCGAAAAAGCATTATCAATATATCACTTAACATTATCAATCTATATCACATCTAGTAATAAAGCTATCCTCATTTTATATAAAAATGAATCATAACATTTTGATTATCTGTCATAATCAATTTAATCTCATCACTATATTGCCACTTCTAAACATAAATCATCTTGCATGTATAACAGTTTGCTTGAGTTGATTATATTTATATCAAGCTTGCTTTCGTTAAAATAGATATAATATAAGAAATATTTATAGCGCTTCTTTCTGGTTCACAGTGTTTTTTAGAGTCACCAATCAGAGAGCGCAGAACTCGGAAATGAACACACAAAACTTAGAACGCTTGCTTCATTTGATTGTTGAATAGATTTTTATACATAGAAAGGAAGTTTCTAGGTGTCAGTGGAGTCGGTGGCTTTTCTAGGAAGCTATCCAGCTCCACCGAATTCTAGAAGAAGCTAGACGCAACGTTAATGGTGGTGGTTGGAATTACTATTGTTTTTCTAACACTCCCCCTTAATTCCAACCATATGACAAGTATATAATATATAAGACACTGTAAACATACTCTTAATTGACATGCCTGTTGGTCTAAGTCTCTACTAGGCTTACAATATAATCTTGATTTTCTATAACACATAACTTACTTCTACAAAGCTCAAATTTTGCCTTTCCAAGAGGCTTAGTGAATATGTCAGTTAAATTTTCATTTGTCGTATAGTACATTAGAGAAATTTCTTTTGATTGGACCTTTTCTCTTACAAAATGATATTGTGTGTCTATATGTTCTGACCTTGCATGACATACAGGATTGTTCCCCAGTTTGATGGTGCTTTGATTGTCACATCTGATCACTGTAGGTTCTTGTTGACCTTCACCAACATCTTCAAGTATTCTTCTGAGCCATATAGCTTCATAGGTGCCACTACATAATGCTTTATATTTTGCTTCAATTGATGACAATGAAACTATTGCTTGTTTCTCACTGCTCCATGATATAGCTCCCAATCCTATATTGAAGACATATCCAATGGTGGATTTCCTATCATATGGATTTCTAGCCCAGTCAGAGTCAAATGACCTGTCAATTCAACATTACAAGAATTAGTATATTCAATACCAAAATTGATAGTTCCTTTTAAGTATCGAAGGTCCCTTTTTGCAGCTATCCAATGGATTTCATGAGGCTTAGCCATGAATTGACTAAGTATGATTACTGCATAAGCAATGTCTGGTCTGGTGGTAGTGAGATAATTCAGACATCCCACTAATTGTCGATACAATGTTCCATTCACCTCTTTTGTTCCATCATCACTTCTTAATTTGATATTTTGTTCCAATGGAGTACTCACTGCTTTACATCCATTCATATGAAATCTCTTTAGTACTTCATTTGTATATTTGCTTTGTGTGATTAAGGTTCTTCCATCATTTCTCCATACTTCAAGACCTAGAGAATAGTGCATCTCGCCAAGATCCTTCATCTCAAATTCCTGTGATAACTTCCTTTTTATATTTGTAATTAATTTATCAGCACTCCCTATTATTATTAGATCATCAACATATATAGAAAGTAATACTATATCCCCAATTCTGTCTGTCTTGACATACAACTTAGGATCATTTTTACTCTTTTTAAATCTTCGCTGAAAGAAGAATTTGTCAATTTTCTCATACCAATATCTAGGGGCCTATTTTAGTCCATATAAGGCTTTTTTTAACTCGCATACAAGATGTTCTTGACCCTTTTTTACAAATCCTTCTGGTTGAACAAGATAAATCTCTTCTTTTAAGTCACCATTTAGAAAAGCTGACTTTACATCTAATTGATGTAGCTTCCAATCATATTTAGTTGCCAATGCTATCATTATTATGATTGTATTCATTTTTGCAACTGGAGCAAAGGTATCTTCATAATCTATTCCTTCTTTTTGTGAATAACCTTTCGCAACCAATCTTGCCTTGTACTTGTCTATGTTACCATATGCATTAAATTTTGTCTTGTACAACCATTTTCATCCTATAGGGACTTTATCTTCAGGTAATTCTATTAACTCCCAAGTTTCATTTTTAATTATAGAATCATATTCTTCTTTCATATCTTCCATCCATTCTTTATTATTTTTGGCTTGTTCATAATTTAAGGGCTCAAAAACAGTCATTAATTGATACATTATGGCATAATATTTATACCTAATGGGGGCTTGAATCTATTGGGTTGACCTTCTTAGAGGTTCATTACTTTGTGGAGTAACTTCTCCTTTTCTTCTCTGTGGAGTACCTTCATTTCTTTGTGGACTTTGATTCCTTGATGTGTCTTTTGGAATGTCCATGTGTTCTAGTTCTTGGGTTCATTCCACAACTTCTTATTCTTCCTTAAAGCTTTCATAAGAAGACTGCCATGTATTATGTTCATCTTCTTTAATTTGTTTGTCTACATGCTCATGAAATATAACATCTCTACTTGCAAAGACCTTGTGAGTACTTGGACCATACATTTTATATGCTTTTTGATCGGTGCAATATCCAATAAAAATACATTTGATGGCTTTGGCATCTAACTTTCTCCTATCCTCTTTAGGAATATGAGCAAAGGCCTTGCATCCAAATATCCTTAAATGACTAACTTTAGGTTTAAAACCATTCAACACTTCAAATGGTGTTTTGTGCTCAAGATATTTAGTAGGGCTTCTATTTTTAAGATATACAGTTACGTGTTAATGGCTTCGGCCCAAAAACTATTAGAAAGTCCTCTAATTTTTAACATACTTCGAGCACATTCAACTAATGTTCTATTCTTTCTTTTAGCTACTCCATTTTGTTGAGGTGTATGTGGTACTGTAAATTGTTTCATAACTCCATTTTGTTTGCAGTATTTGATAAAAGCTCTTGAAGTGTATTCATCACCTTTATCTGATTGAAGAAATTTAATTCTCTCTCCTATTTTCTTTTCAACCATACTCTTGAATTCTTTAAATTATTCAAAAACGTCACTTTTGTTTCTTATAAAGAATACCCAGGTGAATCTAGTGCTATCATCAATAAATATAAGAATGTAATATGTTCCACCAAGTGACTTAGTTTGCATTGGACCACATACATCAGTATGCACTAGTTCAAGTATTTCACGTTTTCTTCTATTTTCATGTACAGGAAATTCTTCCCTATGTTGTTTTCCTAGTGCACAACCTTCACATTCAAGGTGTTCACCCTTTAATTGGAAGACCTTCTACCATCAATTTCTTTTGTAGTAACATTAGGTCATTATGATTTAAGTGTCCATACCTTTGATGCCAAAGCTCTATAGTTGACATGCCTATTGATGCCAAAGCTTGATGTCATTCTTTATTACATCCAACTTGTATAAGCCTCCAACTCTCATTCATTTTGCAACAACCTTGTAGTTGTCCTGTACATCCTTTACCAAACAATGTGATTTAACAAATTCAACTTTTAAATGTTGATCTATGATTGTAGAGACTAAAATTAAGTTCTTCTTTAATCCTGGAACATACACCACAATTAGAATTTGTTTTTCTTGTCTCTTAGGCATCGTAACACTTATATTACCATATCCTTTAATTTCATGTGATCTATTATCTCCTAAATAGATGTGTCCACCATTATTAATCTCATCATAAGTATCAAAGCAATCTCTTTTGCATGACATATGGATTGATGCATCAGGATCTGTAAACCAAGCATTATCATCATCAGTTTCTACTGATAAAGTAGCATTGAACACAAAAAATTTAAAATTTCTAACATCTTGACTAATTGCTTCATCTCTATCAAAATAATTTCATGAATTCCTTCTTTGTTTAAATTGATCAGACCTCCTTTTCATGGAATTCTTAGCAAAATGACTAGGTTTTCCACAGTAATAACACACATCATCTCTACTTGATTTGGCATTTTTCCTTGGTAAAGGGGTCCCTTGAAATGACTTTACCTATGGCTTTTTTCCTTTATTTTGCTCCCATTGTTTGCCTTCGAAGGACTGCTTCCCTTTGGCCATCAATGCCAAATCTGAATTGGGATATTTCTGTTTAAGGCTTCTTCTCCACTCTTCTTCTTGCATAAGTATACCTGCCAACTCATCAAAAGTAGGAGCCTTCTCTCTAGCTGAAATTCCAGTGATAAAAATTTGATATTCATCAAGCATTCCATTTAATGTCATAGTAACCAAGTCTGTACTGGACACTGTTTCACCAATGTCACCTAATTTATCCTTTAGATCTTTAATTCTAGAAATAAAATCACTAGCACCTTCACTTTCTTCCATCTTAATTGAAAGAAGCTTACTCTTTAAATACAATATTCGATTTGTAGTTTTCGTCTCATACAAATTTTTGAGAGTGTCCCATGTCTCCTTCGATGTTTTGCACTCTCTAATGTCTGGAATAATGTTGTCCTTGACCGTTATCGGCAAAAGCACCTTTGTTTTGTTTTTCCGTCATTCCCAACCTTGAATTGCAGGACCTATGGATTGAGGGGACGCTAGCTTAACTTCAGCGCCAGACACAATCGCTATGTATTGTTGCCTTCCATCAAAGTCTGCAACTTAAACTTCCAATTTGCATAATTTTCACCATCTAAATTGTTAGATTTAGATAAATAATATTCTTCCAATACATTAGCCATTTTCAATAAGCTTATAAATACTTTCGTACCAATCACAAAGATACAAATTTTTCGCAAATATAAACCCTCAATCATCAAAATTTTATCCAATATATGGCTGCTTTCTTCTTTTTTTCGTTTTTTTTTTAAAGACGAAAAAGAGAACGAAAGGAGATATACTATTAACCACAACCAAAGAGGACACTCAATAATCAAGACACTAAATGACCGCAATTATTTTCAAGCATCTGTACTTGAGAAAGCCCTAAATCACAAATTACAATGGCTCCCTTTTACTTGTCATTTGCAAAAATCTCAATAGGTTTGGCATCGCCATTAGAGACAACTGTCAGTTTAATCTTTGGGGGCATTCATAGTCAAAACACCATTCTCCAATTTTGCAGAGATGCCACCCGCATTCACATTATCCGGCAGCCGAAATTACCTCATGAATCGTCCACTCGACTGCTCCACACAGTGCCACTGGTCTGCTTCCTGCACACCTTCTTTGTGCTTTTCTCCGCTATTCTCAGAACTTAACACAACACAGATTATATATAAAAAATTCAGCAGAGCGATGCTCTAGTCAAAATGACAGAATCTTAACCACGATACAAAACACCATAAGCCAAAAAAGTGTTGGACTGATAACATCAAGCAACTGGTGAGAGTTTCGTTTTCCCTCACCGCACCAGCACAAACTTATGCATAGCTTTCAGACAATACGCCCTCCACGTTTTTGCTACGCCACAGCTCGTTCTTCTCACACCTCTAGTCTCTCTAGAACGCACCCTCTCAGAAGAACCTTGCAGCACTCAACCTCACCTTTCTCCGATACCAAATTACAGAGCACAGAACTCAGAAATGAACACACAAAACTCAGAACACTTGCTTCATTTGATTGTTGAACAGGTTTTTATACACAGCAAGGAAGTTTCTGGAGTCGATGGAGTCAGTGGCTTCTCCAGGAAGCTATCCAACTCCGCCGAATTCTAGAAGAATCTAGACGCAACATTAATGGTGGTGGTTGGAATTACTATTGTTTCTCCAACATCACCATAATGGATCATCTTGTCTATAGTGGTTCGCACAAATAAAGCTGCAGACATGCAATTGCACTTCTGGAGAGAAAAACTTCTGAGCATTCAAGTATCCTGACACTGTCACAACAAGGTTGTCTCCACTCACAGAGGACAAGACCAACACGTTCTCCAAAATGACCAAGGATGGAAATTTTCAATTCCATGCCACCCAATTTTGTAAATCCGTAAATTCACTGTGTCGCGAACCTATAGATTTGGATGCTAGTATACTAGATCCAGACCAGTGAATTTTTGAATGAGACGAGTGGTAAACTTTCCTCACCAAAGAAACTAAGGGAAAGGCGACAAATAACTTTGCCAGAGCTTTACAGTGCTTGGACGTCTTTTTTACCCCATAATATATCATAGTTGTTCCCATTTTCCAAGAAAACACTTCGAAATGCCCTCTCTTCATTTGGCATTCCTAAGAAATCAAATATAGTTTTGGACATGAACATGATTTTGAGTGCATCAAAGGCCAAGCTCCCAAATTAAGAGATTGGGAAGAGCACAACTTCCATTGAGGACATGATACAATTTATGCTCATGGTACTTCTCATGGTGTGTAGCTCATTTCTGACCATGCGACAACAACTTACATTGGAAAGGAAATGCTAAGAAATGTAATTGAAAGACAGTGTCGCCCTATACACATGGTGTGTCCCTGTCCCTATGGGAGTGTTTTAGTGTCGTTCCATCTCTCATACAATGGCTTTTATAATAGAAACTGAGGTGTTAGAGAATAATGGAAATATCTATAATAGTACACGGAATACTCAAGAAATGAAGACCCTTCGCATGCATTCATCATCGTGAAGTGCAATGACAACAATCTGGTTAAAGTCAAAGTCGAATTGGTGAGAAACGCTCCTCCATGAAAGCCTTATGGGGAAAACCACATTTTTCTAAGCCCCATAAGCAAGCTAAGTCAAAAATCAAGGTGCACATCAAAAATCGAAGGAAGGCTCCACGAATTTTGAAAGTTCGACATTTATTTTTATAAAGGGTGATCCATTCTTTAATGAGCCCCGAATTTTTTTTTCAAGATTATTTTAAAAGTTTTTTTTTTAATTCCTTTAACAACTTTGCAAAACAAAAATTTATATAAAAGTGTAAAGAGAAAAGTGTTTTCCTTGAACGAGTTTTCGTTACAAAAACAAAAAAAGGTTCGTGTGATTTTTTTAGAAGGGCGTTGTTGAAATTTTAAATAATTTTTAAAGGGCTTATGTAATCCTTTTGTTAAAAAGGGTTTGTGAACATGAATTTTTTCAAGAGGTTTTGCTACTAAAAAAGAGCCTCGTGGGATTTTTTAAAAAGGTCGTTGTTGAAATTTTAAAGAGTTTTTAAACGGTTTATTTAGTTTTTATTGGTTGAAAGGGGTTTGTGAAAATGATTTTTTTTAATATTAACAAGTTTTGTCACTGTGTTTTTTTTAAATTTTGTAGAAACATTGTTTTTTGAGAAAGTTTAAGAATGATTTCATTGCTTCCATCAGAAGATGAAGTAAATTTTTTGGTCTCGTTGCTTATTTGGATAGTGATTGTATTGAAGGTGAATCACAACCACAACCATTCTTATTAGAGAAAGAAGTTGAAAGTAGAGAAGCTTTTGTTTGATTTGCTTGTTCAGCCATCTATGCAAGTGCTCAACAGCTGGGAAAAGCCACAAGGCTAAGAAATTCAAAGCAACAACAAGAGATGTATGAAACTTTTTTGAAAGGTCTCGAAACAAAAAGGTAAAATAACGTCTTCACATTGAAATGTATAAAAGAATCTATAGATGACAACATTCTACCCCTCATTGTAGATGCAGAGACAACCAAGGAAGGTCAATCTATAGCAGCAGATCTATAACAAGATGATGATTTTGGTGAATCCACTTAAAATTAGATGACAATGAGGAAGTTTTGTTACCAACTTCAGAGAAACTAAACATAGATGCTACTAAATCCCACTGTGCACAGCAATAAGTGGAAGATAATTTGGTGAATCTAGCAACAATGTTTGTTGATGACAATGAAGTTGTCACTGAAGCAGCCAGTGTTATGGTGAATCCAAAAATTCAATTTGTTGATGTTAAGTTTAATGAAGACCAGTTAGCTAATGATGTGTGGTTTCATATGATGCACCAAAAACATATTATTGAGAAATTGTTATTTGGTGAGAGAAGCACACTTGGGTCTGAGAACCAAGTGGAAGAAAACATATTTGAAGCAACAAAAGTTTGTAAAAAATTGGAAGCGACAGAGGCAGATAAGGAAACACAACAAGAGAAATGTCTCATTGCAAAGAAAATGGAACATAACCAATGTGGTTTTGTAGATATTTTTAACCTTAAACTATTCATTTCAAGTGTGTAGGTAAACAAGACAATTATGAAGAAAAATTAAAGTTCCTTGAACCATGGCTTGCAACACTATTCCTTGATAAAGTATGCATAGAAGTTGCATAAATGAATGTTGAAGACCAATTGGATGATGAAGATGTTAATGAAATTTTCATATATTGGAGCCTTGAAGAAATAAAATTTCATTCTCATCTTATGTTGCAACAAATTGATGTTCAAAAAATTGATGATGAAGATCACACTACAAAAGCTAACATGTGACATTTGTCCACATAAAAAAATATTTTTGAATAGAAGATGATATGCATGGACAACTTAGAACAATAGAGGAGCTGCATTAGGAAATGAATGGTAAGTTTAAAAACATCTGCAAAACCACATTGTGCAAAAAAGAAGCTTCTATTTTGAATTTTAATTTTCTTGTTGAGTCATACTACGCTAGTGCTCAACAAATGGGAAAAGCCAAGAGGCTAAGAAATTTGAAGCAACAAAGAGAGATGTATGAATCGTTTTTGAAGGATTTGAAAATGCAAAGCAAAAAGAATGAATTAGAATTGAAATGCATAAAAGAATCTGTAGATGACAACATTCTACTCCTCATTGCAGATGAAAATATAGATAAGAAGGTTAGGTGAGTGAGCGCCTTCATTTAGTGAAGTGATTGTCATGTTGGAATATTTTTTTTTTTTAATTTCATGAAGTGACAACCATACTACAAGAGAAGGAGAAGCTAGTTGCTATTTGAAAAGAAAAAAATCATGGAGCCTTCGATTTATTACGGGGACCTTGATGTTTGACTTACCTCGCATGTTACTTAACTAAAAACAAACCATGGCTTTGCTGAGAAGGCTTTTCTGGAGCCTTTCTCACTGACCCAACTTTGAATTTAACCAGATTGTTTCCATCACACTTCACGATGTCAAATGCATGTGATGGGTCATTATTTCTATGAGTTTCTTAAGTATCTTGTGTTCATCACACTTGCTCACTCTACATAAGTGTGATGGTCACTCAAAATAAAAATAAAAAGATGATGGTTGTCTTGCAGCATTCCCACTTCATGATTTTTTTTTTTTTAATTCTTCCAACAACCCACTCACCCAACCTTCTTCATGCCATCGAATTCTTCAAACAATAGAGGCTTCTCCCACAGTTTCTTACTCATATTCATTGTTTCTCTCTCAAGGATTCATATGCAAACTCAACTTTGATGCCGTGTTAGAGAATGAAAACCGGTGGAGCAGAGAAGCTCTTCTCAATATTCAAAATCATTTTTCTAAACATCAATTTGTTGTAACACTTCTATGCAGACTTTATTAAGACGTGGTGTTTTAATCCATGCTGCAAGGAACTTTAATTCTTCTTCATAATCATTTTGTTTACGTCAACACGGGAAATGAATGGTAAATTTAAAAACATTTGTAGAACCACACTAATTTTCATCCTTCTACTCTGTAATGAGACCTTTCTCTTGATGTGTTTCCTTCCTTACCATTGTCACTTTCACAACCTTACTAATTTTTGTTGCTTCAAAGATGTTTTCTTCCACTTGGTTTTCAAACCCAAGTGGGATTCTCTCACCAAAAAACAATTTATCAATAAGATGTTTTTGTTTCATCATATGAAACCATTCATTATTAGTTAAACGGTCTTCATTCAAATTAACATCAGTAAATTAACATTGGTTGCTTAAATGGAAGCTTCATTATAATTAGCAAGGATTATTGTTGGACTCACCAAATTGTCATCCACTTGTGGTTGTGCACAGTGGGATTCGAGAGAATTTTTGTACTCTTTCTTTGCAGCTAGTAACAAACCTTAATCATTCTCATCCAGTTTGAAGTGGGATTCACCAAAATCTTCATCTCATTATAGATCTGTTATTATAGATCCACCTTCATCTTCAACTTGAATTCTCCCCCTTACAGAAAATTCCTCTCAAGGGTATCCCAGGCCTCCTTGGCTATCTTTGCATCTACAATGAAGGGTAGATTGTTGTCATATATAGAAATTTTTATTTGTTTTAATGTGGAGGCATTCTTTTGCCTTTTTGTTTCTCAATATTTCAAAAAAGCTTTGTACATCTCTTGTTATTTCTTCGACTTTCTTAGACTCTTAAATTTTCCCATTTATTAAGCCCTCATATAATATAGCTCAACAAACATCAAACAAAACTTCTTCTCTAGTGTAAACTTCTAGCTCTTATAAAAAAATTTGTAATTGCGATTCACCTTCAATACAATCTCTATCCAAATAAACACTGAAATTAAAAACTTTACTTCATCCTCTCATAAAAACAATGAAAACGTTATAAAACTTTCTCACAAAAATTTTATGAAACTTTCTACGAACATTTTTACAAACCCTTTTGACACAAACTTTTAATCTTTAAGTAAAAAAATATTTTCGAGAAGCACCTTTTTAAACCCAAAAAAAAATATTATATAAACCTTTTTTTATTTAAATATTGCATAAGTCCTTTAAAAGCTCCTTAAAATTTAAACAACGCCATTAAAAAAAACACATGAGATATTTTTTTGTTTCAATAACAAAACACTAAAAAAAACCCTTCGTCTGTTTACACATTTAAAAGAACCCCTTCTTTTTAAGCAAAGCTGTTAAACGAATCTTTTAAATAACCTAAACCTAATTTAAAGAAAAAGGCTTCGGGGCTAATTAAGGAATGGAACACCCTTTATAAAAATAAATAAATGTGGACGGAGCCTTCCTTCGATTTTTGAAGTGGACTTTAAGATGCTCAGAGAATTGGAGAAACGCCAACAAATAGAATAAATGCACTAGCAAATCTAGAAATTAAGGTTCGAAAGGCATAACAAAAATGTTCAAATAATTTAGATTTTATGGATTAAAAAAAAAAATCTAGATTATTTTAAATTTTTAAATTGTAAGCCTAGTTAAGATATAGATCAATAGACATTTTAATTTAGATTTTTTTGTAATTGTAATTGTAATTAAGGGAATGTTGGAGAATCTAATTCCAATCACGTGCTAACTTCCATAATTGTCCTTCCAAATGTCACAATTAGTTAGAATTTAGTCCACTTTAGTTGAGTTCCAACACAGTGATTCAATATTGATGTCTCCTATGTAATCTATTTAACTTATTTTGAATATTGAAAAAAACATCTCTACTTTGCCATTTTTCATTTTCTAACACAGTTGTATGTCATCCCATGGACAGAGAAAGAGGGAGGAATCGACTAATTATCACCAGAATGTGGAGGACACTCTACTTTGGCTCACCAAAGAAAATCGTTTCTGAGATTACAAACTTGCATAATTGGGTTTAGGGTTTTATGGTACATGAATTGTAAAATAATAAAATAATCATGACTTGGGCGACATTATTGTGAGTCATAGTACGTTATATATAGCTATGTCTTAGATAATTTTAATATATATTTCATGGCGTTTCCTTGTGAAGAGATTATGTTCCTACTATCACATGATATCATATCCACAAAAGTAGTGTCATGCCCCTACGCTGGCGGTACTCTTCCAACCTCACGAAGGGGGATGCGACACCACCACCCGTTTTCTTTTTAACAATACTCGCAAGAGTGAACTATGCCTACTTTCTATACTTAGTTTATTTTCCAACTTTATGAAGTATTTATCTTTTGTTAACACATCAAAAACATTCATACATCATTCATCATCATTATCATTTTAACCATAAGTGCACAATGGGTAATAAACCAAGAGGGGCAACTCCCTACAATATGAGTCTACCCGAACAATAATGATAATATCAGTTTTTACATAAACTTACAATCAACCTGCAAATTGACAAGATCAGACTGCACACCATGTAGCCTCGCCCTTTCACTAGCCAAAGGTGCCCACTAGGCTGCCTCAACATTTTGTTGTTCAGAAGTTCAGGCGCCCGTCGTTCGGTTGCTTGTGCAACACCACCGAGCCATATCACTCACCCAACGCACACCCGCAGCTCACCTAGACCATCGCACCAACCTACCATGCCCAATGTTCAAACGTTGCACCTATCCACCGTCGCACCGGGTCATCGTGTCATGTTGCCCGACTCGCAGGTCGCCCAACTCACCTTGGCACGTCCACCACTAGCCATTCACACTGCCGCACACTTCACCATACGATCACCCAACTCGCAAACTCCTCATGTCAACCTGCCTGTGTGTGCCACCCAACTTGCTCGTCCAACCAACACGAGCGCTTCACTACCGTGCTCGTCTGCCCATCGAGTCACTATGTTGCCTGCCCGGTTAACCCAACTCGTATCACTCCATTCACCTTACCCGAGCGCCCTTCACCTGACTCGTCTCACCCGACTGAGTCACCAACACCCATTCACTATTTGACCCACCCGGTGCCTTCGTGTGAGCTCGCCCAGTTCAACCGGTGCACTTGCCCGCAGTCCACCTGATGCACCATGTGTACACCTGCCCAGCCTGCGGCCAGATCTGTGACCCGGCTGTAATTTCCACTTGGTGTCATTAACTATAGTTAGAACTCGTCGACCCGCCCTGTAGCCCTTCATTGCCTACGACCACACGAAACACATTTCCATTTATGCGGCTAAGTGATTTGAAACGTAAACTTTTCCTGCACCTCGCCAAGGTTTTAGTCCTCTCCAAGTGAGCTCGCACCCTTTGCTCACCAAGACACTTGAAGCTCTTTTTCGATGATTGTTTTCCACCATTCCACCACTCTGCTTATACGATGGCTCAACCATGGTAAAGGCTTTGGCATATAGCCAAGTCGACCCAACACATGTTGTTTCTCCTTTTTTACATCATCGACCATGGTGTGGAGCGCCGACACACGGGACCACCCACCCATATAAGTATGCCATTACTCCCGACACTTAAGTCATTTTTCAAGATGACTTTTGTGTCGCACTTGGCTTGTTTCCTCCATTCGGCTAGCTTGTCACACCATGTGGACACACCCCAACTCACCAGTTACACCGTCTAGCTTGTCGCTCACCCATCATGCGCCCTCACCGACTCTCTACATTGCACAATGACTCAAGGGCTTTACATCCTCCCC
>APFE030497946.1:0-21304 GCA_000404065.3 Pinus taeda | reverse complement strand
AAGACCTCCTTTCTATATATAGGAGTCTAAGGGGTCATAACATAACCAGAGCCGACATAACAATAATAATGTAAGGGCACAATAATAATAATAGTGGGCTTCTATGGGGTACAATAGTAAAAATATGGGCACTACATGGGTACATCAATATAATAAGTGGTTTGTACTAATAATAATAAGGGGTGACACTAGTAGTATAGGGGCCTAACATTCTTTCAATTTCAATGGCCTCCCTAAATTTCCGATGATGAAGAGGAGCAATCTTAGCAATAACCTGGGCCTCCTCAGTACATATATGACGCTTATTCTTCTTTGCGTGTTCAGCCAGGGCTCAAGATAGGTTTGTCTCATGTTTGATGTCAGCGGTGTGCTCATGAATCCTTTGATTAATAAAGTAGCCTGTTTCACCCACATAGAGGGTCCCATGGGAGTAAGGGATAACATAAACACCTTTCATGTCCTTGGGGTGAACACGGTCTTTAACAGATCTTAGGGAACTATGAATGGTGTTAAGGGGTGTAAATATTGAGTGAACATTATGTTTCCTAAGGATTCCCACAATCTTGTTAGTGGTCCCTTGGATGAAAGGGAGATGAACCCCCAAGAAACGATCTTTAGGGTCTTTTTTGACCTTGGCACCTCTGCTGGCTTTAAGGAAGGCTTTCAGACCTTGGTGCCTACTATATCCATTGTTGAAAAAACATTAAAGAGATGATATTTCTCTTTTTCAAGGGACTTTTCATTAGAGATTCTCAGCACACGAGTAGCTACTTTGTTGAGAACACCCAACTTTTGACCAAGGAAATGATGGGAGTCAGAATGAAGATACTGCTGAGTATGAGTTTTATTTCAAAAGAACTGATGGGATAAAGAACCGTCATCATTATTTGAAATAATAACATCAAGGAAAGGCAGGCACCCATCAACTTCCTATTTCATAGTGAACATTATGGAGAAAGATTGATTATTGAAATGCTGGAAAAAAATATCTAATTTTTCTTAGCCACGAGACCAACTGACACTGGTGTCATCTACAAATTTCATTCATAGCTTGGGCAAGAGACGGCCGAGGCAAAAAATGATTCAAAGTCTTCCATAAAAATATTAGCAACAACTATGGAAAGAGGGAAACCCATGGTAACCCCATGTATGTTCATAAAATTCCACTTCAAAGTAGAAAAAATAGAAAATATTTAGTGTAAATAATTATGAAATGTAGGCCAAGAAAAATTGATTATGAAATATTATATATATTATATATATTATATTATATATTAATATATATATTTAAGGAAAATTTATATTTATAAATATATAAATATGTTGAGAAATGATGCGGGCGGACCTGAGGTGACGGCGCGGCTAGGGTTTCTGCGATCAGGTTAGCAGAGCCACGGAGGCGAGGTAAGGAGGCTCGAGAGGAGAGGGGAAGGATCTTTCAAACGCAGACGAAGATTAGTAAAGGTAAACAGAAAGGCGGGAGGGAGAAAGAAATCGGGTGGGGCTGAAGGGAGCCATGGACAGAAACCAGGGGAGGGGAGAGATACCCTCCTTCAGAAACGTGGTAGCAGGCGAAACCAGTGGAGGGGGGAAGCAAGGAATGTAGAAAGAGAATGACAGAGACGTACCAGTGCTGGGAAACCGATGGCAAGCAAGAATGGGAAATAGATGCTTACCTAGGGCACAGAAAAAACCAAGGTACGTAATCCCTAACAATAAACTGGAAGATTACCGCCTATATGAAGGATCATGCATTGATTTGTAAGTTTATAGGGTTTTGGCCATTTGAAAAGGATCTAACAAAATGGATCCAACTAAGATGGAAGCCAAAAGGACATATAGATCTGAAACTAGGAGCAAAGAGCCTTTTTACAGTCATTTTTGCAAACCTAGAAGAAAAAGAGAGAATATTTGAGGAGGGACCATATTTCATGAACAATGCTGGACTATTTATGAGGCATTGAGAATATAGATACAACCCATATGTGGAGAAACTACTGGCAGCACCCATATGGGTCAGATTGTTTGGGTTACCAACGGAATTTTGGGACCCTAAGATATTGGAAGGGATTGGGAACTCGATCGGAGCTTTCGTCAAAGTGGTAGAATCGACCAAAAGAGGAAAGTACACATCTTACGCTAGGATATGTGTGTACATGAACATAGCAGAACCCCTGCCGGAATATATAGAAGTGGAATACCATAATGAAATATGGCAACAGCCAATAGACTATGAGCACATCCCCTTTAGATGCCGAAGGTGCCACGAGTACGGACTTTTGGAGGAAGAAAGAAGGAAAGCAGAAGGCTCGAAAAGGGAACAAGTTTCAGGTCCTTCAGGATGAGGAAGAAGAAAGCGAAGATGGAAAGAAGGCAGAAGAGGACAATGAGAATGCACCAATGGAGATTATAATCGAGACAACAGGTAAAAGTATAAGCCAGAACAAAGAAGCAGAAGTAGAGATGGGAGAAAGCCAGGAGAACATAGTGGAAAAAATGCTGAAGGGATCAGACAATCAAAAAGATAATGGGATCGAAGAGGAAAGAATAATGAAGAAACTACTTCAAGAATGGAAGAACCTAGATGAAAGATTCATATCGGAATCACAGAAACAGCAATATAAGGAAGCGTTCCAAAAATACAAAGAGAAGAAAGGTTGTATTCCAGAGATTGGAACCGATCAAACAGGATCACAGGGAAATCAAAACCTGGGAATGGACGGTAGTGGAAAAGGGGGCAGAAACAGGGGAAGACGAACAATAAATGAAATGATTCAAGCAATGGGAGAAACACTAGTCAATTCAGGAAGAGTGATACCTCTGTCAGAGGTATTTCAAAAACCTTCAAAAAGTTATAAATGATAATTACAAGTTGGAATATTAGGGGACTCAATAATAAGGGTAAGAAGAGATATTTAAAGGAGAGATTGAAGAAGGACAAACCCAGTATAATGCTAATTCAGAAAACAAAAATGGATCAACAACAGTTGCAAGAAATAATGAAAAGGATGAGACCTGAATATGAGATAATGGCTCAAGATGCGGTTGGTTCAGCTGGAGGTCTAGCAATTATATGGAATCCTGAGGAGGTAATTTTTGAAAACTGGATTAGCCTCCGTAGAATATTAACAGGCTTGTTTAGGTTGACAGGAATGGAGGAAAGAATTCTCATCTCAGGGGTTTACGGCCCCCACTTACCCAGGGACCGGAAGGATTTCCTAAAGAATGTGTAGGTAAGAAGACGAATCATTTCTGGTAACTTATGGATAATAGGAGGAGATTTTAACTTGATCCGCAACTTAGGAGAAAAGAAAGGAGGTATAAGGCGACCATATCAGAGCATGGAGGAGTTTAATGAGTTAATAACAGAATAGAGACTAGTTGATATTCCCACAACTAACGATGTCTTTACATGGAATAATAGGAGGGGAGGAAAAAGCCAAATAGCTTCGAGGTTAGATAGGTTTCTCTTATCTGAACAAATATTGAACCGAGATGTATTCATAGAAACGAAAATCCTTCCAGGACTAGGATCGGACCATTGGCCGATTCGACTAGAAATGGATATCAAGAAAAACAATGGCAAGAAACCTTTTAGATTTGAGGCCTTTTGGCTCAGAAATCCTGATTTTTTACAGAAAATGGAAGAATGGTGGACCCAGAGTAGAGTTAAAGGGAAACGAAAAATGCATACCATTCAATTGAAGCTCAAGGAAATTAAAGGTAAAATTAGAAAGTGGAACAAATAGGAGTTCGGGAACATCATGGAGGAAAAATAGAAATTGGAGACAGAAATGGAAGACATTCAGCAGAGAATAATATTGGAAGGAAGGGATGAAGAACGGAGTAAGGAGGAGGGTAGAATAATCAACCAACTGGAAGAGAGAAGAAAACAGGAGGAGATTATGTGGAGGCAAAAGTCAAGGATAAAATGGTTGCGCGAGGGTGAAAGGAATACAAATTTTTTTCATCAAGCGATGATACAAAACAGACAAAGGAACAGGATCTTTTCAATTAAAAATGCAGAGGGGAAATGGGTAATAGAACAGGGAGGAATTGAAAAAGCCCTAGTGGACTACCATAAAGAGATTCTCACTGAATTGCAAGAGGCACGGGGAGAAGCAATTGATCATATATGCAAGGAAATACCAAAACTCATAACAATTGAACAAAACAAGGCATTGATGAGGGCAACTACTATGGAAGAGGTTGAGGAAATTGTTATGAATATGAAAAAAGGCAAGGCTCCAAGGCCCGATGGGTTCACAGAAGAATTCTACTAGGCAGGTTGGCACTTCTTGGGGCAGGAAATCTTAGAAGCTGTCGAGCAATCAAGAATGAAGCAAAAGATCTGGCCAAGTATTAACTCGACCTTTCTAACCCTGATCCCTAAAAGTAACAAGTCGGAGGATGCTCAAGGATTTCGCCCAATAGAATTATGCAATGTCATTTATAAGATTATAGCCACTCTGATAGCGAAAAGATTAAAGCCTTTATTCCCGATTATCATCTCTCCAGAACAAACTAGTTTTGTCGAGGGGGGACAAATACTGGATGGACTAGTAGTTACACAGGAGATGATTCATTCCTTAAATCAAAAGAAGCAGCGGGGAATGATGATAAAACTAGATCTTTCAAAAGCCTATGACCACTTGAGCTGGAGAAACCTTAGAATGGTGCTTGAAGCTTTTGGTTTTGAAAAGAGATGGATTGAATGGGTCTACAGCATGATCTCAACTCCGATCTTCTCAATTCTGGTAAATGGTATCCCAACGAATACTTTTAATGCAACAAGGGGTATAAGACAAGGAGACCCCATCTCTCCTTTTCTATTCATAATGGCAGCTGAAGGGCTTGGGAGAATCATCAAAAAAGAGCTAAGGGAAAATAGAATTAAAGGCTTAAAACCATGGGGAAACAACTTGGCAATAACTCATCAGCAATTTGTAGACGACATAATGCTATTTGGAGAAGTCTCTATAAAAGAGGTAAGGAATATCAAAAGAGTGCTTGAAATCTTCATGGAGGCTTCAGGAATGGAGGTAAATAAAGAAAAATCTTATACATTTATATTTAACACTCCTGATTCCATCAAAGCTCATCTAACTAGAACTTTAGGCTTCAGACAGGGGGATCTCCCAACCAAGTATCTGGGGAACCAGCTGGATATACACCCCACCCAGATGAAAAACTGGCAGGATGTTATAGATAAAATAAAGAAACACCTGGCAAGCTAGTCATTTATGTCTTTGAACATAGCCAATAGAATAGTCTTGTTAAAATCAGTCTTGCAATTGATCCCTATCTACCCTTTGTCCATCAGAGCAGCGTCCAAAGGAGTGTGCACAAAATTGAAAGAAATATTTGGGAAGTTTGTTTGGGGAGGACCTAAACAACAGAGGAAATGGGCTTTAGTGTCATGGAAAAACCTAGTAAAAAGAAAAGAGGAAGGATGATTAGGTATAAGGGATCCGGAAATGCTAAATAAGATTTTAGGCACCAAAGTATGGTGGAGATGGGTACAAGGAGGAAAGGATGTGTGGAAAAAAATATGGGAAATAAAATATAACATGTCGGACTCAATAGAGGGTAGACTGAGAATTGAAGAAGTTCCAAAAGGATCCTCTATATGGGAATTGGCAAGTTAGAACAGAGAAGTGGTCAATAAACATGCTTTTTGGGAAATTCGTGAAGGAAGCAGCGCCAAATTTTGGGAGGATGGATGGCAGCAGAAAGATAAAATGTCAGAGATTCAAACCTTTCAAGAGATTCAACAGAAAGCGAAGAGGGCAAGTATGGAGTATGTTAGAGATTATTGGCAAAATGAAGAGAACAATGGAATATGGAGGACCTGGAGGAAACCAGAGGAATGGTTTGAAAATATAAACCAAGAAATGGAGAAAATGTACACTAAAGAAGTAGAATTGAGAAAAATTAAAACTCGACCAAGAATGGACATTCTTAGGTGGGGAAGATCAATGAAAGGGACTTTTCCAATAAAGGAAGCCTACTAATTAACAACAAAACAAGAAAGGGAAGATGGTGCAATGGATTGGAGAGTAACTTGGGAAGGAAAATGGTGGCCGAAAATCACAATATTCGCATGGCCGGTTAGTAAAGGATGAATTCTAACCTGGGATAAAATCCAGAAGAGAGGCTATTATGGGCCCTTGAGATGTAGCCTATGCAGCAGAGAAGAGGAAAACCAGGAGCACATTCTAAATAAATGCCTTTATGCAGGAAACTTATGGGAGAAGATCAGATCGCTCTTCGGGAAGAAATTGAGAGATCCAAGTAGCATTTAGAACACCATAATGCAATGGGGCAAAGGACAAATTCACAGCAAAGTAATAAGAAGAATATGGAACTTATCGGTAGGGTTTGTGATATGGTTCCTCTGGAAAGAACACAATAGGAGGATTTTCAGGGGACAAAGCTATCAACCCGAAAGAATTTGGGAGGAGGTGTGCAAGTCGATCAAGGAAACTGTTCTATCAGAGACATGGGAAGAGGAGGACTGGAGAATGAACCAAGAGGAAGGAGGAATAGCTTCCAAATTAAATATGGACTTCAGTATGATTTATCCCAGAAAAGAGAATAAAAACAACCCTCAAGCTCAAAGCCCCAACCAATTCAGATATCTAGGAGAGCATTTCATAAAACTGAACTTTGATGGGGCATCTAAAGGTAACCCTAGACCAGCAGGCCTAGGAGGTATCTTTAGAGATAGCAAAGGAAAAACTAGGTGGGTTTTCGCGGAATGGGGAGGCGAGATGACGAACAACGAAGCGGAGCTCTAGGAAGTACACCAAGGATTGAGAATAGCAGTGAGAAACAGATACATGAACCTGGAGATAGAAGGGGATTTGCAGATAACGATAGGGATGCTACGCAAACTAAAGTATGGAAAGAGTTTGGAGCAAGTTGCAAAAAGTTGGAGGACAGCGGGCATTATTCAAGATATAGCAGTTCTGTTAAACATAATCGAATACAAAATAATAAATCATGTGAGACGCAATGGGAACAGGCCGGCGAACCTTTTGGCTAATTGGGGGAGTAAAGAGGCGACCAGCAGTTTGGACAGGAGCTGGCCATCATTGGAGGCGGATCAAAGCTGGGGAGAACTTAAAAACATAATCACCCAGGACCATAATGAAGCAGTCACAGTTTGAAAGAACGAGGACAAGACACCCGATCAGGATGAGCAAGGTGGAAAGACGGGTAATTAATGACCGACGGTGTGTCAGGCAGGTAAGAACAGACGGGGTTCAGGGAATGATCATCATGGGCAAATGGATCGGTGAGAAGGATCTCCGATCAAGGCGAAAGGACGGCAAGGTACAGACGAAGGACGGTGGAGGCATCAGGATGTCAGAAATAAGGGAGGGGAATGATAGCATGGAAGAATGGGACAGTAGAGCGGCAAGGGAGGTAAGGTATAAGCACAGAAGGAGGGGAGGCATAAAAGAGAAAGGGTGGCGAAGTGGAACGAGGGAAATTGCATGCAGAGAAATAGGAGAGGGCGGCGATAATCAGCTGCACACAGTCGGGAGAGAAGGAGGATTAAGGAGCTGAGTAGAAAAAGCAGGGACACGGAGAAGGAGGCAAAGAAGTGAGGGAAGAATGGCAGCAGAAGGGAGTATGTCGGCAGGCAGATGGATGAGGAGCAGGGCAGGAGAAGGGAACTAGGGTCGAGGGAACCAGGATGCGAAAGGTAAAGGAATAATGGAGGGGGATACAGAGCAGTTTTATATACCTGTGTATGATGATTTAGAGAGTGGGAGCGAAGATGTCGAAGCGGAAAATGAGAAAGCAAAACAGAGGACTAGAAATCGCGGCCAAAATGGGAGAAACACAGGAAACAGGACCATGAAAAGAGGAAGGGAGGAAGCTGAAGGAAGTCAGGAACGGGTAGTTGAGGAAGAGAGCGGAAGACGGATTCGAGGGCGAGGCTGACAAGGCAGGGGAGGCCAAAGGAGGCGGGGAGTAGCAGAGGGTAGAAGCAGACGGGGTTGGCGTTGTTGGAAAGGTACGGTGGAAGACGGGGAGACCAACGCTGAAGGGGCAGGTAGACAGGGTAGAAGGACTATTGAGACACAGGTTCAGGCAGCTGAGAGAGCCTACAGCAAGAAGACTAACCCGAAAATCAGAAGGATAATTGAGCATTGGGAGGAAGAGGCAATTCAGGCACAGTCTGAGGAAGAAATGGAGGACTGGGTGCATCTCCTGCCGGATCCAGGGCATACTCGAGGCCTAACGACATTATATAAACAGTCTCTGCACTTATATTGGGTAATGAAAAGGCTTATGGCCAAGGCTATGGAGTAGATAGCCTTGGAAATGGCTGAATTATCACAGGGGATCCCAAATCTGAAGAAAGAGCTGAAGAACATCCTAATCACTCTTTTCATGCAGGACAAGAGGCTGGAGGATCTTCAGCAGCAGCTAGAGGCGAATGGCTTGGTAATCAAGAAGGAGAAGGAGCAGCAAGAAGACGCTGGGAATCAATGAAGAAAATGCATGTTTTTTGAAGAATTTAGAAAGTGCAATTCTTAGTTTCCATTAGCTATGTATAGGATCTATGTTAATTTTTACTTGCAGTCATACGACAATAGTAACAGTTATAAGGTTGATGTTTACAAAGCCTGGAAAGGTAGACTGAAAACCTTTTATTTTTGGTTAGCAGTTAAAAACTATAGGTGGTCAATAAACTCGGTTTCCCCTCGGGGCGGGTTGAGACCACCTTAAGATTGTAGTGGTTTCATTTTTTATTAATAGAAAATAGTAACTCCTCAACTTACAAAAGAAATATATAAATATGTTGTATTTATTAAAGTAGAAATAAACATTATGTAATTAAAAATTAAAATTATTTATAATACAAATTTAATTTCGTTGCCTAAAAATAATTATTTCTCATTTTATCTTTAATTATTTTTATCCATACTTATTATTCCCATTTAAAATTACTTATTATTCAAGTTAAATTATATATTTAATTTAAATATTTTGAAAAAATATTGTAAATGATATAAGGGAATACTCTAGGTTGCATATTTATAATGGACTTCTTTTTGCATTAATGTATAATGATAGATTTATTTGTATGAGGCACTAAATTTTATTGTGGGTATTATTAAGATAATAAATTTAAAAAAAACATATGATTTTTATAATAAAGATATAATGGAAAACTTTAAAAATGTATTTATTTTTTATTTATTTAATGAATAATTTTCACTTATTGGCTTTAATTAATATTAAATTATAATCAGATTGAGAGATTTTTTCGGTTACCTTAACTTGTAGTATAGAGCGATCAATGATTATGAGTTACTGTAAGATGTAATAGGATTATACCATATAAGTGAGCTATATAATAATTTATTTTTAGATTAAATTAAAATAACATATAAATATTTAAATAGGTTGTAAATTGTTATTTTCTTTTTTTATAAGAGAATTATTTTAATTAAATAATTTATATTTATAGGAAGGAATATATATTTATATTAAAAAATAGTTTCATTACTTATAATTGGGTAGTTTTTAGGCTAATTTATATATTTTCAACTATGCATATCTCTCAATATCTAAGCTCATTAGGACCATATAGAGGGGAGCACCAAGTTTTTCCCACGCAGTTTTTCTGACAACTACAACCTTGTAATTAGCTTCCCCATGCAGCTTCTCTGATTTGCACGATCGTCACAGATATGCATGTATTTTCTATCACATTGTATTTCCTGTACACTCACAATCAACGACGATTTTGGATTCATCGTAGTTATCCTCCTCACAACTGTGATGACCACAATTCAAAAAACCACCCACTAGCTAGCGTACAGGTTCCTCAGCCCTGATGCTCTCATGCCATGATAAAAATGGCAATGTTTGTATTAATAAAATAAAACCCACTAGTCAGCTCTATGAAAGAGAGTCTGAACCAGAGGAGTCTAGCTCTGTAGAAGGCTCTACATTGTTCATGCACATTACACATGAAAAAGAAATCATTGTTTTTGGGAAGTTAGAACAGTATCCTAAGAAATAGAAACTAATTCCTATCCTAAGGTTACCTGAACCAATTCTAACTATTCTAGGATATTCTCCATTATCTTCAACACATTTCTAGTTTCTTAAGTTTTTGTTGGTTATAAATACATAGATTGAAACTAATAGAAAAAAAAAATTGGTCATAAATACATGGATTGGAAGTAATAGAAAATATTAATAGTAAAGGCTGAAAAGAGCAGTAATCATGGTTCGTCCTAGTATTTAGTTTTTAGATATTTCATTAATAATTCATAAGTTATAATTGGGGAATTTGAATCTTAGATTTCTAGATTTCCATAGATTACACATTATGAACGGTTGCTAAATCTGTTTATAAAATAAATAATAACTATAAAGTTATTAATAAAAGTAAAATAATAACTATAAAATAATTAATAAATAAAAATAACAAAAATAAGCGTGTGCTCCAGCACCAATTTCTTTAAATAAGTCTGATATGTCAACCTACATTAAAAGAACAGTGAATTTAACAACTAATTTATAATAATTTTGACACCTTTGGAATAAATCATTATCAATATATCACTTAACATTATCAATATATATCACATCTGGTAATAAAGGTATGCTCATTTTATATAAAAATGAATCCTAACTTTTTAATTATCTGTCATAATCAATTTAATCTCGTCACTATATTGCCACTTCTAAACATAAATCATCATGCGTGTATAACAGTTTGCTTGAGTTGTTTACATATATACCAAGTTTTCTTTTGTTGAAATGGATATAATATAAGAAATATTTATAGCGCTTTTTTTTGGTTCGCATGTTTTTCTGGAGTCAGAATGATTATCGCCATTTCTACAGTGGTGGGCACAAATAAAAATAGTTATCTTGAGATTGCGTCAACTAATTTTATTTATTTTAGGATATTTTCTATTATCTTCAATAGATTTTTAGTTTTTTAAGTTTTTGTTGATTATAAATATATAGATTGGAAATAACAGAAAATTTTTGTTACTTTTAGATACATAGATTGGAAGTAATAGAAAATATTAATAGAAAAGGCCGAAAATAGTAGTGGTCAGGGTTCCTCCTTAATATTTAGTTTTTAGATTTTTCATTCATAATTCATAAGTTATAATTGGGGAATTTGAATCTTAGATTTGCTAGATTTTCACAAATAACACATTATAAATGCGCTATCTAATTTATAAAATGAATAATAAATATAAATTACTAAAAAGTAAAAATAACAATAAAAGTATTATAAATACAAATAAAATAACATTATTTTCAACAAAAATAAACGTCTGCTCCACTACCAATTTCTTTAAATAAGTCTAATAAGTGAACCTGCATTAAAAGAACAACTAATTTAACATCTAATTTATAATAATTTTCACACCTTTGGAAAAATCATTATCAATATATCACTTAACATTATCAGTATATATCACATCTAGTAATAAAGTTATTCTCATTTTATATAAAAATGAATCCTAACATTTTAATAATCTATGTCATAATCGATTTAATCTCGTCACTATACTGCCACTTCTAAACATAAATCATCTTACATGTATAACAATTTGCTTGAGTTGATTATATTTATATCAAGTTTGTTTTCATTGAAATAGATATAATATAAGAAATATTTATAGGGCTTCTTTCTAGTTTACAGTGTTTTTCTAGAGTCACCAATCAAAGAGCGCAGAACTCAGAAATGAACACATAAAACTTAGAACACTTGCTTCATTTGATTCATGAACAGGTTTATACACAATAAGGAAGTTTCTGGAGTCGGTGGAGTCGGTGGCTTTTCCAGGAAGCTATCCAGCTTTACTGAATTCTAGAAGAAGCTAGACGCAGCGTTAATGGTGGTGGTTGGAATTACTATTGTTTTTCCAACACTCCCTCTTAATTCCAACCATATGACAAATATACAATATATAAGACACTGTAAACATACTCTTAATTGACATGCCTGCTTGTCTAAGTCTTAGCTAGGCTTACAATATAATTTTGATTTTCTACATCACATAACTTACTTCTACAAAGCTCAAATTTTGCCTTTCCAAGAGGCTTAGTGAATATGTCAGCTACATTCTCATTTGTATTACAGTACATTAGAGAAATTTCTTTTGATTGGAACTTTTCTCTTACAAAATGATATTGTGTTTATATATGTTTTGACCTTGCATGACATACAGGATTGTTCCCCAGTTTGATGGTGCTTTGATTGTCACATCTGATCACTGTAGGTTCTTGTTGACCTTCACCAACATCTTCAAGTATTCTTCTCAGCCATATAGCTTCACAGGTGCCACTACATAATGCTTTATATTCTGCTTCAATTAATCAAAAGGAAATCGTTGCTTGTTTCTCACTACTCCATGATATAGCTCCCAATCCTATATTGAAGACGTATCCAATGGTGGATTTCCTGCCATCTGGATTTCCAGCCCATTCAAAATCCAAATGACCTGTCAATTCAACATTACACGCATTAGTATATTCAATACCAAAATTGATAGTTCCTTTAAGTATCAAAGAACCCTTTTTGCAGCTATCCAATGGCTTTCATGAGGCTTAGCCATGAATTGACTAAGTATGCTTATTGCATAGCCAATATTTGGTCTGGTGGTAGCGAGATAATTCAGACTTCCCAGTAATTGTCGATACAATGTTCCATTCACCTCTTTTCTTCCATCATCACTTCTTAATTTGATATTTTGTTCCATTGGAGTACTCACTGCTTTACATCCATTCATATGAATTCTCTTTAGTACTTAATTTGTATATTTTCTTTGTGTGATTAAGGTTCTTCCATCATTTCTCCATATTTCAAGACCTAGACAATAGTGCATCTCACCAAGATCCTTCATCTCAAATTCCTATGATAACTTCATTTTTATATTTGTAATTAATTTATCAACACTCCCTGTTATTATTAGATCATCAACATATATAGAAAGTAATACTATATGCCCATTTCTGTCTGTCTTGACATACAAATTAGGATCATTTTTACTCTTTTTAAATCCTTGCTGAAAGAAGAATTTGTCAATTTTCTCATACCAATATCTAGGGGCCTATTTTAGTCCATATAAGGCCTTTTTTAACTTGCATACAAGATGTTCTTGACCCTTTTTTACAAATCCTTCTGGTTGAACAAGATAAATCTCTTCTTTTAAGTCACCATTTAGAAAAGTTGACTTTACATCTAATTGATGTAGCTTCCAATCATATTTAGTTGCCAATGCTATCATTATTCTGATTGTATTCATTTTTGCAACCAGAGCAAAGGTATCTTCATAATCTATTCCTTCTTTTTGTGAATAACCATTTGCAACCAATCTTGCCTTATACTTGTCTATGCTACCATATGCATTAAATTTTGTCTTGTACAACCATTTTGATCCTATAGAGACTTTATTTTCAAGTAATTCTGTTAATTCCCAAGTTTCAATTTTAGTTATAGAATTATATTCTTCTTTCATATCTTCCATCCATTCTTTATGATTTTTGGCTTGTTCATAATTTAAGGGCTCAAAAACAGTCATTACTTGAGACATTAAGGCATAATATTTATACCTCATGGGGGCTTGAATCTGTCAGGTTGACCTTCTTAGAGGTTCATTACTTTGTGGAGTACCTTCTTCTTTTCTTCTCTGTGGAGTGAATTCATTTCTTTATGGACTTTGATTCCTTGATGTGTCTTTTGGAATGTGCATGTGTTCTAGTTCTTGGGTTGATTCCACAACTTCTTATTCTTCCTTAAAGCTTTCATATGAAGACTGCCATGTATTATGTTCATCTTCTTTTATTTGTTTATCTACATGCTCATGAAATATAACATCTCCACTTGCAAAGACCTTGTGAGTACTTGGATCATACATTTTATATGATTTTTGATCAATGCAATATCCAATAAAAATACATTTGATTGCTTTGGCATCTAACTTTCTCCTATCCTCTTTAGGAATACGAGCAAAGGCCTTGCATCCAAATATCCTTAAATGACTAACTTTAGGTTTAAAACCATTCAATGCTTCAAACGGTGTTTTGTGCTCAAGATATTTAGTAGGGCTTTTGTTTTTAATATATACAGCTGTGTTAATGGCTTCAACCCAAAAACTATTAGAAATTCCTTAATTTTTAACATACTTCGAGCACATTCAACTAATGTTCTATTCTTTCTTTTAGCTACTCCATTTTGTTGAGGTGTATGTGGTACTGTAAATTGTTGTATAATTCCATTTTGTTTGCAGTATTTGATAAAATATCTTGAAGTGTATTCACCACCTTTATCTGATCGAAGAATTTTAATTCTCTTTCCGATTTGCTTTTAAACCATACTCTTGAATTCTTTAAAGTATTCAAACACGTCACTTTTGTTTTTTATAAAGTATACCCAGGTGAATCTAGTGCTATCATAAATAAATATAAGAAATTAATATGGTCCACCAAGTGACTTAGTTTGCATTGGACCACATACATCAGTATGCACTAGTTCAAGTATTTCACGTTTTCTTCTATTTTCATGCACAGGAAATTCTTCCCTATGTTGTTTTCCTAGTGCACAACCTTCACATTCAAGGTGTTCACCCTTTATAATTGGAAGACCTTCTAACATCAATTTTTTTTTGTAGTAACATTAGGTCATTATGATTTAAGTGTCCATACCTTTGATGCCAAATCTCTATAGTTGACATGCCTATTGATGCCAAAGCTTGATGCCCATTCTTCATTACATCCAACTTTTATAAGCCTCCAACTCTCATTCCTTTTGCAACAACCTTGTAGTTGTCCTGTACATCCCTTACCAAACAATGTGATTTCACAAATTCAACTTTTAAATGTTGATCTTTGATAGTAGAGACTGAAATTAAGGTCTTCTTTAATCCTGGAACATACACCACATTTAGAATTTGTTTTTCTTTTCCATTAGGCATCATAACACTTATATTACCATATCCTTTAATTTCATGTGATCTATTATCTCCTAAATAGATGTGTCCACCATTTCTAATCTCATGATAAGTATCAAACCAATCTCTTTTGCGTGACATATGGATTGATGCACCAGAATCTATAAACCAAGCATTATCATCATCTGTTTTTGCTGATAAAGCAGCATTGGACACAAACAATTTAAGATTGCTAACATCTTGACTAATTGCTTCATCTCTATCAACATAATTTCCTGAATGCCTTCTTTGTTTAAATTGATCAGACCTCCTTTTCATGAAATCTTAGCAAAATGACCAGCTTTTCCACAGTAATAACACACATCATCTCTACTTGATTTGGCATTTGTCCTTGGTAAATGGTTACCTTGAAATGATTTGACTTGCAGCTTTTTGCCTTTATTTTTCTCCCATTGTTTGCCTTTGAAGGATTGCTTCCCTTTGGCCATCAATGCTAAATATGAATTGGGAGACTTTTGTTTAAGGCTTCTTCTCCACTCTTCTTCCTACATAAGTATACCTGCCAACTCATCAAAAGTAGGAGCCTTCTATCTAGCTGAAATACCAGTGATAAACATTTGATATTCATCAAGCATTCCATTTAATGTCACAGTAACCAAGTCTGTACTAGACATTGTTTCACCAATGTCACCTAATTTATCCTTTAGATCTTTAATTCTATAAATAAAATCAATAACACTTTCATCTTCTTCCATCTTAATTGAAAGAAGCTTACTCTTTAAATACAACATTTGATTTGTAGTTTTCATCTCATACAAAGTTTTGAGAGTGTCCCATGTCTCCTTGGATTTTTTGCACTCTCTAATGTGTGGAATAATGTTGTCCTTAACCGTCATCCAAAAAAGCACCTTTGTTTTGTTTTTCCATCATTCTCAATATTAAATTGCAACATCTATGGCTTGAGGGGACACTAGCTTAACTTCAACTCCAGACACAATCGCCCATGTATTGTTGCCTTCCATAAAAGTCTGCAACTTAAACTTCCAATTTGCATCATTTTCACCATGTAACTTGTTAGATTCAGATAAATAAGATTTTTCCAATACATTAGCCATTTTCAATGAGCTTATAAATCCTTTCGTACCAATCACCAAGATACAGATTTTTCACAAATATAAACCCTCAATCATAAAATTTTATCCAATATATTGTTGCTTTCTTCTTCTTTTCTTTTTTATTCCTTAAAGACGAAAAAGAGAACGAAAGGAGATATACTATTAACCATAGCCAAAGAGGACACTCAATAATCAAGCCACTAAATGGCCACAATTATTTTCAAGCATCTGTACTTGAGAAAGCCCTAAATCACAAATTACAATGGCTCCCTTTTACTTGTCATTTGCAAAAATCTCAATAGGTTTGGCATCGCCATTAGAGACAACTGTCGGTTTAATCTTTGGGGCATTCACAGTCAAAACACCGTTCTCCAATTTTGTATAGATGTCATCCGCATTCACATTATCTAGCAGCTGAAATTGCCTCATGAATCGTCCACTCGACCGCTCCACACAATGCCACTGGTCCATTTCTTGCACATCTTCTTTGTGCCTTTCTCCGCTTATTCTTGGAACTTAACACAACACGGATTATATATAAAAAATTCGGCAGAGTGATGCTCTAGTCAAAATGACAGAATCTTAACCACGATAAAAAACAACATAAGCCAAAAAAATGATGGACTGATAACATCAAGCAACTGGTGAGAGTTTAGTTTTCCCTCACTGCACCAGCACAAACTTATGCACAACTTTCGGACAATATGCCCTCCATGCTTCTATTGCGCCACAGCCTATTCTTCTCACACCTCCAGTCTCTCTGGAATGCACCCTCTAAGAAGAACCTTGCAGCACTCAACCTCACCTTTCTCCGATACCAAATCAAAGAGCGCAGAACTCAGAAATGAACACACAAAACTCAGAACACTTGCTTCATTTGATTGTTGAACATGTTTTTATACACAACAAGGAAGTTTCTGGAGTCAATGGAGTCAGTGGCTTCTCCAGGAAGCTATCCAGCTCTACCGAATTCTAGAAGAAGCTAGATGCAGCATTAGTGGTGGTGGTTGGAATTACTATTGTTTTTCCAACATCACCATGATGGATCGTCCTGTCTATAGTGGCTGGCACAAATGAAGTTGCAGATAACACTTCTGGAGAGAAAAACTTCCAAGCATTCAAGTACCCCAAGATTGTCACAGCAAGCTTGTCTCTGCTCACAGAGGACAAGGCCAACACGTTCTCCAAAATGACCAAGGATGGAAATTTGCAATTCCATGCCACCTAATTCTGTAAATCCGCAAATTTACTGTGTCGCCAACCAGTAGATTTGGATGCTGGTATACTTAGTTGGAGCAGATCCGGACCAGTGAATTTTTGAATGAGACGAGTGGTAAACTTTCCTCACTAAAGAAACTAAGGGAAAGGCGACAAATAACATTGCCAGAGCTTTACAGTCCATGGACATATTTTTTACCGCATAATATATCAGAGTGGTTCCCATTTTCGAAGAAAACACTTCCAAATGTCCTCTCTTCATTTGTCATTCCTGAGAAATCAAATATGGTTTTGGACATGAACATGACTTTGAGTGCATCAGAGGCCAAGCTCCCAAACGAAGAGATTGGGAAGAGCACAACTTCCATTGAGGACATGATACAGTCTATGTTCATGGTACTTCTCATGGTGTGGAGCTCATTTCTCACCATGTGCCGACAACTTACATTGGAAAGGAAATGCTAAGAAATGTAATTGAAAGACGGTGTCACCCTATAATAGTACACGGAATACTCAAGAAACGAAGAGTGATCAAGTGAGATGAACACGAAATACTCAAGAAACAAAGACCCTTCGCATGCATTCATCATCGTGAAGTGCAATAACAACAATCTGGTTAAAGTCAAAGTCAAATTGGTGAGAAATGCTCCTCCATGAAAGCCTTATGGGGAAAACCATGTTTTTCTGAGTCCCACAAGCAAGCTAAATAAAAAATCAAGGTGCACATCAAAAATCGAAGGAAGGCTCCACGAATTTTGAAAGTTCGACATTTATTTTTATAAAGGGTAATCTGTTAAGTAAACTTGACTCGGGATAGATTCAAAAGAGGTTAAACAGTGATGGTTTTGGGGCACATGGTATTGTGCACCCATGGTATTTTGCCCATGGTATTATATGTAATGGAGCCTATAAAAGGCTGGAAGGACTTCATTGTAATGCAAAGACCTAGAGGTAAGCGGTGAAGGCTCACTTAGTCGGATTGGCCAGGGTTTTGGCCAAGGATAATGAAATTTCATTATGATCGAGTTTTTCCCCAGATTTGGGGTTTTCCCAGATAAACATGTGTGTTTATGTGTTATGGTTGTTGTTGGTTGTTTTTTATATTTGTTTCTCTCAATAATTCTTCGTAATTAATTTCTGTTCTCAAGTAAATTTATTAGGAACTGGTATCAGAGTCAGGTTCTGATGTTAGCCAAGTGGATGAATCCTTGGAATCTAGAACGAAGGTGGTGGGCCCGCGTAATATCACGATGGGATTTGTGGATGAGCTCCGTTAGACAGGCGGTGCGCTCCAGATTCTTCATGGACATGTCCTGGTACTAAGATGGTGAAGAGGAGTTGACCTGGGATAGAGCAAGCTCTCGAGGCAGGTGGTGCTCCATGTAAGGTATGTGCTTCCAACGCATTGGAGTGGAGAATCCTGGTTGGTAGAGAGTGGACAGATGAATAATCATTTAAGGGGAGGCTCGATGGTCCTTTGTTTGAGGGGAGGATTGTTGGGTATATGACCAAAGTCCCACATTGACTAGAAGTGGGGAGGATCATGGGTATATAAGGATCGAAAAATATCTCCATTGGTATGAGGCCTTTTGGGGTATGTCCAAAAGCAAATCTTTTCATTTCATTTCCACCAATGACCCATACACCATGAACTTCAAGTTCATAGCTGCAAACACACTGCAGAAGCTGATAATGCTGGTGGTGCTGGGGCTGTGGACATTTCCCAACATGTTGGTGATGGGAATACCATTGCTCAAGGCCATGTATGGAGAGTTCTCGGGGAACTTGGTGGTGCAGGTTGTGGTTCTGCAGTGCATAATATGGTATATGTTGCTCTTGTTTCTTTTCGAGTATGGTGGCGCTGCTGCTACTGTTGTTTTTATATTTTTGCAGGCATGTAAGGCAAAGTACGATGCGTTCCAGAGGTAGTTTAATGGTCATGTTAGTGAGAGTCCTGACAATTTGAATGACGAACGGAACACTGTGCTGCTGGAAGTTTTGAGGGCGTGCAGGATTGCACAGATGCAAGAGATTCCACTCAAGAATGATTGAATTAGGTCGCTTGAATCCGAGTTACAGAGGCATAAGGCTTAAGGCTAGAGAATATTCGAAGGTGGGTTCGGAGAGATGTAAGGATCGATCCTCGTCAGGTAGTTTTACTGAAGCAGCTCGAGATGGCGCTAAGGTGGTGGCCTAGTGCTCACTGGCTAAGCATCAATGGATTGAAACTGTCTGCAAGAGCGAGGGAATTCAAAGTGACCAGATAGAGAGGATCCCCGTAGAGAGATCCAGATCAAGGAAGTCACCCTAGGCGAGGTTTTTAAGGATTCATCTCAGAATTTAAAGGCAATTAAACATGGCAAGAAGGCAACAAAGAAACAAAACAAGGATGCCCACAATTGAGAGAAGATGGGTCACAATAGCAGCAGCAATAAACAAAAAAAAAATTAATGAAGTCAAAATTATTGCATGTAAATGGGCATACTACTGTAAGACCTAGTAAGGCATGTGTACCCCTAGGTAATCATTGGCAAAGTCTGGGTTAGACCTAGGTGATAGGGGTAATGTCGGGTTAACAATACCCAGGGTACAAAAAAAAAAAAAAAACTTTAAGGGGGGTAAGAGCTAGAGTGAGCGGGATTGTCTCACTTAACAGGGTTGGCTGGAGTTAGTCAAGGAACCCCAAGTCAAGTTTAAGGGGGGAATTGTTAAGTAAACTTGACTCGGGATTTAGTCAAAAGAGGTTAAACAATGATGGTTTTGGGGTACATGGTATTATGCACCCATGGTATTATGCCCGTGGTATTATATGTAATGGAGCCTATAAAAGGCTGGAAGGACTTCATTGTAATGCAAAGACCTGGAGGTGAGCGATGAAGGCTCACTTGGTCGGGTTGGCTAGGGTTTTGGCCAAGGATAATGAAATTTCATTATGATCAGGTTTTTCCTTAGATTTGGGGTTTTCCCAGATAAACATGTGTTTATGTGTTTGTGGTTGTTGCTGGTTATTTTTTATATTTGTTTCTCTCCGTAATTCTCTGTAATTAATTTATGTTCTCAGGTAAATTTCTTAACATAATCCATTCTTTAATGAGCCCCAATTTTTTTTTCGAGATTATTTTAAAAGGTTTTTTTTTAATTCCTTTAACAACTTTGTAAAACAAAAATTTATATAAAAGTGTAAAGAGAAAAGTTTTTTCTTTAAAAGAGGTTTCGTTACGAAAACAAAAAAAGGTTTGTGTGATTTTTTAAGAAGGGCATTGTTGAAATTAAAAAAAAAAATTAAAGGGCTTATGTAATCCTGTTGTTAAAAAGGGTTTGTGAACATGATTTTTTTTCAAGAGGTTTTGCTACTTAAAAAAGGGGCTATTGTGATTTTTTAAAAAGGTCGTTGTTGAAATTTTAAAGAGTTTTTAAATGGTTTATTTAATCCTTTTTGTTGAAAGGGGTTTGTCAAAATTACTTTTTTTAATATTAAAAAGTTTTTCAATGGGTTTTTTAAAATTTTTGTAGAAACATTATTTTTTGAGAAAGCTTAAGAATGATTTCATTGTTTCCATGAGAAGATGAAGTAAATTTTTTGGTCTCGTTGCTTATTTGGATAGTGATTGTATTGAAGGTGAATCACAACCATTCTTGTTAGAGAAAGAAGTTGAAAGTAGAGAAGCTTTTATGTTTGAAGTTTGATTCGCTTGTTCATCCATACTATGCTAGTGCTCAACAACTAGGAAAAGCCACGAGGCTAAGAAATTCAAAGCAACAACAAGAGATGTTTGAAACTTTTTTGAAAGGTCTCGAAACAAAAAGGAAAAATAACATCTTCACATTGAAATGCATAAAAGAATCTATAGATGACAACATTCTACCCCTCATTGTAGATGCAGAGACAACCAAGGAGGCATGTGATACCCTTGAGAGGAATTTTGGTGCAAGGAGGAGCATTCAAGTGGAAGATGAAGGTCAATCTATAGGAGCAAATCTATAACAAGATGAAGATTTTGGTGAATCCACTTAAAATTA
>APFE030497944.1:18594-43730 GCA_000404065.3 Pinus taeda | reverse complement strand
GAACTGATCACATAATGACATATATAATCTATCTCATTCATGACTGGAATCACTGGAATCATTGGTCGAAATGAACCAATTAGTTCGAGATCTCGATTGGATAATGACATATATAATATATGCTTTGAATCTCCCTCATTTTCGGAGTGGAATGGACAAGATATTGATATTGATGGATTCCCCCACCTCCGGACTACCGGACGATTTTTGGGGTGGAGAAATGCGGGTCGTTGCTTGGAGGTTCAACCCTAAGCTTACTTCTCATAATCATAGAGAATCTCATGGATTTTCTCTTCCGTTCAGTCGCTACAAGAGCATCTCTTTTTTGATAATGGCGAAAAACACCCGAAACACCCTTATGGCTACCTGTCACGAAACAAACTATAACAAAAAACCATTGTACCTTTTTCTGGTTGTGTTGATGCGCACGTAAATCTCTCCCCAGGGAATGATCGATATCTCAGGTTCTATTGGGGAGTGGAAAGTGTCCTAGTCGCCGAAACAACGGATCTACAATTTAGTATCCTGAATTTCCCTATGCTTATGACCTATATAATTGGGATAAAGAATCTGATATACACCTACAATGATATCAAAATTATTTTGCTAAAAGAGTTCCGTCCACATATCATGGGCCAAGTGCAATTCATGATAGTGAAAGGTTAGGGGAAGGTTTGCTCCATGTTCCTTGACCCCGATGTCTACAACAACGTGGATATTTGCATATGTGGGATGTCTCTCAAGGAGTAGGAAAACCGCTGGTATGCGACAACCAAAAACGTTAGATTTCACTTAGCCAATATGATCATTAGAAAAGCTTCAAAAAGGAAAGACAAAAATTCACCTTCAGTAGGGGCTCATGAACCCCCAAGTTACGCAGGATTCACAAGTTACATAGGATTCATTGAAGCCCCTAAGGCTAGGCAAAATATGGAGGAATATAGTGTGCTGGAAGAGAACATGATTATTTATCTAGGAGATGGTAAGTTATCTGAGCTGAACCCGAGCCGAATGAGCAGGCTTCATCAATATGTTAAGGTATTAGGAGCGCCTTCTCCCTATTCCATGGAAGAGATCGAGCCAGAAAGGTTCGATGTACTAAAGTGGCTCGGATACAACCTCCAACTTACATGCACCCTTCGGGATGAACATATCCTCTTATTCGGCCAGGTTAAAGGTGAAATCCCCGGATTAATACGACTCCTCGAAAAGGCGCTAAACGTTTGCTTCGTTCCTGCCCACCTAAACAACTGGGAGGGGCTTGATAATTTGAGGGAGGTGACAATTGTTGATGGAATCAGTGACTCTGCGTACTTAGACCGGGCAGAGGAGGAGAGCTCATGTAGGACCAACTTGATCTGCCTCTTGGATGGTCAGCTTGTTCTTTATGAATGGGGAGCGAGAGGAGAACACACGTTCTGAAATGAGATCAACACACCTGTCATCTTGGTGCTGACTCTGCCAAAATACCTGCCACCCTGCTGTCAGAAGTGTTCTACTCCCGACTACGTGTGGTGGAGTGGAATCCCCTCCTTTTTTCGATGTTATGCTTGTGTGCAGAATGGCCACCGCACTACTAGACGCCGCAGAAAGTTGCGAGTTTATATCTAGGCCTATTGACATTGACACTGAGTTCCCCACTTTCCATCATATTTCAGACTGCATGAGAAGGGAGTCGAGTGGTTGATAATGAATTGATAATGAAAATGAAATGGTAATGATTTGGAAGGTTATTGTTCTCGCAATGGTAATGAATTGGAAGGGTATCCTTCCAGCAGATGTAGAGGGCAACCATGGACTGCGTTACCAAAGGGGATGATCTACATTGGCTGCACACGCTCTAGCATTCTTCCCAGTTCGAATCTTGGCATCTTCCGCCTTCCTTTGCCTCGGTTATGTGAGGAAATGACATAGCTGCCCTGAGGTACATCTCTGTTCCTATCTCTATTTTAGAGAGGGCTTCTCATCGAGCTATCAATTAGGATTGAATGAGTCAGAGCAGGGTGTATTCTCACCGAAGGGAGTTCTTTGATGATAGTGACTTGCGTGAAAGAAAGTAGCCGAAACTTCAACAAGGAGGGAAAGTACCATGCTACCATGTTGTATCTAGCAACCAAGTTGTATCTTGCTACTAACATGGAGGAGGCTTATCAGCCTTCTTAACCTTCTTATCCCTTCGGAGCTTCTTATCTGACTTCAGCTTCTTACCCTCTGTAGGGTGCTTGAACTTAGTAGATTCTAATCTTGGGGATTCAGTAATAGGGAGCCTCACTGGTACCTGAGGAATCACAGACTTCGATTGAAGAGATTCACAGAGTTTAGCAAGTTCTTTATCTTTCTTGTCCAACTACTCCTGAAGACTAGCAATACTCTGAGCAAATTATTTCTTGTCTAACTACTCTTGAAGACTAGCAATCTACTCTTGAAGACCAGTAATCTTCTCGTGAAGAAAATGATTTTCAAATTTGAGAATAGTGCTTTCTTGACCACCGAAGTCTATTACCTCCTTAGGTTTTGTGTCTACCCATACATTGTTCTTATCATAGACTGGCTCCCTTTTGGTACCCACTTTGATTCCAAGGTTGAATTGGATCTCCTTTTTCATTACGTTGAATGTCTGCCAATCTATTCGGAAGTGAGAGGCAATGGTGACCTGCTGAGTTCTAGAGATATCTGCTAATTGTGAGTCAAACCATCCATCATTGACTATGTTTTTGGCAAGACCTTTATACTTAATTATATCACCAACATCTGGAGTTGATAAGCTATAACTCTTAGGAGCTAAGAAGATACCTTTCTCAACAAAGTACTCCATCTTGACCTTACCCAATTCAATGGAAGAGATTTCCTCTTCTGGAAAAGGACTTCCTAGAATCGTTGAGTCAATATCAGTGTAGTAACAATCATGTCTTGAAATGTATTTATACATATGAATACAAGAACATGCCATAATAGATGCGGCCAATTGAACAAACGATATCTTAGGAGGATTCCGGTATGAGTTGGATACATCTGCTGTATTGCTCACGTAACTGAAAATATAGTAATGATCGCTAAGCTTGTCACCAAATATCAAATTGTCCCTCTTCATCAAGTCATCATATCTTACCCTACTACAGACCTTTGTGATAGTACTTTGTGGATTGATACCAAATCTACTGTACAACAAGTTCATTAGTATCTTGTACACATATGCCATTGCATCATCACTAGCTTTCTTAGTTTCTTGTCTTCTCCTAAAGAGGGATGACATACAGTTGTTGAAAGGACTAGGCATCTTATCAAACAAGTATCCCCTTATGGGGGTGAATCCTGTAACCCAAGTCCTGCACAAATTTCAACTCTTCGCTATAATACACACCTAGAAATTTCCCCGTAGGGAAAAGTAAAGTATTATTATAATCCCTATAGGGTAACAAAAGGTCGAGTAATGGTATGAGCACACACTATATAAGCCTCAATAAAGCCATACAAGTTGGACAATTCCTGGCCTTCCAAATCACCATGCTAGATAGGTACTCCACCCGGCATATGACATGTTTTCATGATATATGGATATAAGGAGTTCACATCGTAGTAGTACAAATTCTCCCCATATGGGATATAAACATCCACATGGACACCATAGTACCCATGCCGAATAAATTTATCTTAATTCCAACTTAGTATATGGATAGTCCAATTCTTTGGATCGTAATAGCTCATACGATAAATGATAATAGCTAGCTTTGACAATGTCAAGCAAGTGGTGATATCCACTTTGTATTGAGTCCAATAAATCTCTTGAACTTTCCACATAAACCCACCTAATAGACGAATATCTTGTTTCATGTAATCTAGTAATAGTGATCTAAGAGTCTGAAGATTCGACACCTGTACCTCGTCATGTGGGATGGAACCTTTAGAACCTAACTGCGGACATTAAGTCTTAGCCAATGTACCTAGACTACTAGAGAGCAAAGTGTATGAGTCTCTGAAACATAACACCAGTTTCTTTCCCTGATACACAGCTAACTCGTAAAGCCTAAGGTTCCTCAGAAGTGGTTTGATGGTGTACTTATCCCAACGAGAAGCATAATATTTCATTAACAGAATACCATCGAATCGTGAGAAGTTATGGAAGTAAACAGTACGATTATTATGCTGATCAACAACTAGAGCTAAATGCTCTAGAAATTCTGACAACATTTGAGAACTCCTATCTTTCAGAGTTCTATATCGGACCTTAAGTAGCTTAACTGAGCTGAGCACAACTGAGCAACCAAGCTCAGGAGCCAAGCGTAGTAACCCAGCCAAGTAGCCCAGTCGAGTAGCAAATTAAAGTATCCAAGCCTATAAGCTCAACCGAGGCTGGGAGCCAAGCTGAGCAGTGTGTAAGCCCAGCCTATAAGCCAAGCAACCCTGTCTAGCAGCTCAATTGAGTAGCCCCTCCCATCTAATGAATGCATCCCGCCTAACATAAGGAGATGTGATGAAAAGGAAAAAGGGATAATTGGAAGTTGTTGAACTAACTGTGTCCATCATGTCTCATTGGGTGTAAACATGCACTCTCCATATTGTATCGTGGATATGGGGAACTAGGAAATTCAAGAATTGTGGGGGGTGTTGAACTACATCAGGTGTAACTGGGCTTGGTGGAAACAGCTTGAGATTCACGCCCTTAGTAGGTGGGATGACTTTTGTAGTTCAAAAGGGATAGGAGGGAGAAGATTTCAGGAGGGAGATATATATAGATGAATAAGCATCAATCGAGAGGGCAGGCCATAAGGTCAATATAAGCTGAAGATGGTCAGGTCACAAGGTCAAAAGTAAGTAAAGTGGTATCAGGCATACAACAATTGAAGGTAGGTCCCCAGGTCTTGGTGGCTTGTAAGTAAGTTTGCAACGTGGAATTCATCAAGATAAAGCGAAATCGTGATCGACAGAATGAGAGAAATAATAATCATAATGTAGGTAGGCGAGCAAGCAAGCCAGTTCGGTGAGAAGCAAGCTAGCATCCAGCAAGCAAGAGATCACGTAATGCCATCTAGGTTGTCTATCTCATCATACCCATAAGGAATAGGAAGCCTGATAAAGTGAGAAGAGAAACAAGAGGAAAGGTAGGTTGTTCTATTATATGACTTTGATTTATGAATGCGAGGATGCGGAAGCAGGCTCAACCATAAGGAAGAGGACTTTACCTCCTAAGTTCTAGGTCCAGTAGCAGAGCCAGCAACATCACCACAGCTAGCTAGCCCATTAGCTAGCAAGGCACTAGCCAACCAAGCCTTCTAACTAATAAGCCAAGCTAGACACCAGGCATACAAAGCCAGCAAGCCAGCTATATAACTAAGTCATACAGACAAAGCTAGTAATACAATCATAAAGCTAAGCTATAGTGTGCCTTCCAGCTATATTATTACACCTCAATGAATACATTCCAAAAACACCAACCAGTTCAAACACAACCATTAGTAGCATCAGAAGCAAGGATAGAGACAATAGTCAAGGTGGAAGCATTTGTTGAAGAACCAACACCAATGGCAATTTTGAGTTTGATCCAACAAATGATCCAGTAGTAGATCCAAAGGTAGTAGAGCCAGTAGCAGAGATAGAGATAGTGTGAAAATCAGCTTAAGCCAAAATTTCAGTCGCACCATAAAGTCACAAAGACTGCAACATTTCTTCATGTCCCAAAAGCAAAGGCACTGGTAGTCAATCCAAACCCATTAACTAAGCAGTTTATCCAGTAGTAGACCCACCAGAAGGAGTATATGTGGATTCAGTGGACTTAGTTGGAGCATGAAAACCTGATTGCTGAGCTTTGCTATTCAGAGAAAAAGGGCCTCATCGCCAAAGGAAGAAATGAAATTCTTCTGGGTCAGTGGCTCAAGGTGGTAAAGAACTTCACAACGCAGATGATTAATGGAGAAATTCCCTTCTAAAGAACTTTGTAACACAAATGATTAACAGAGAAATTCCCTTCTAAAGAACTTTGTAACACAGATGATTAACAGACAAATTCCCTTCTAAAGAACTCCAAAATTTGAAGATATGTAGTTAGCTAATTTCACAGACAGAAAGTTCCTATAAAGCCTATTGATTGGAGTGGTAAATCCTATCTATAAACTTGGCCTATCTATCTAGCTTCCTATCTGATCTAACCCTTCCTACTTGGATGTCTTCCCTATCTCGTCTGACAAGATTTCTTCCCTATCTATGGGGTGGGAGGCATAGCAATCAGGATGACCAGAAGACAGATCCTAACTTGAACTACTATCAACTACAACTTGAACTACCCCTACCAAATAGTATAGCCAAGACCATTCTAACCGTCCCCTTACCACTACTACTGCCATCTAGAAAATTATACACTAATCTTTATGGCAAATACTCACACCTACGCTTACGTTGATCGCATTCTAACCTAGCTTCCTAATGAGTATGGGTACAGGTCAAGCTTATCCTTACTTCCCCTACCTCTCTAGGACAAGTAGAAGAGTATGTCTTACCTTCTGTCTGTCTTTGGAAGTAAGGATAGAACAACCAACCCTTTCTTATCCCATGCAACAGTGGAACAACCAACCCTTCTTGTCCAGTAAAAACAACCAGTTAGGACAATTTATGGATAAGTCCCCAAGTACGGGGCTCATAGAAACTCACATTTCATCCCCCTTTAGGGTAACGAGAAAAAAGGAGAAAGAGAAAACAGATACCCCCCACCCCTCGAAGAGGGAGAAGGGACCTAGGCATGTCCCCAGAGCGAGTTTAACTCTTATGGTTTGCTTTATTTATGGAGTCTCAGATGAGGTTGGGACCACTAGTGGTTGGGTTGATGAGCTTTCCCCTAGTGGCTCACCTAAAAAGTGGATCCATCCTTAGCTAGGAAAGTCAGCTTCCATCTTCCCTAACCACCCATCTTAAATATAAGATCGACAATCCACTTTATGGATTGGGATCCACACACTGACCCCTCTAACCCACTGGCCTCTAGTATGGGTTGGTGGTAATCGTGGACTGAGGCAAGCTAGTTCTGGGTCCCTAACATCTTAGTCAAAATGAGCGAGTTTGATTTTAGGTTAGGAGGACTCATACTATAGGCATTGAGCTGGATTAATGAGCAGGCCCCTCGGATCCACGATCGTGTGGTTATCTAAAATTTGAGAGAAAGTCTGCTTCCATCAGCCCTAACCTTCCTAAAATGGGCTTTAGCGATGTTCCATAGCCTCTTAATTAGGTCTGTCGATAGATTTCTCATCTGGCCTCTCGATCGACGACGATTCAGTAGTAATTTTTGGTTGGAGACACCCCATTCGTGGGCTGGGTTCTAGTCCTATCCCCAGATGGCCACTTCATAGTGTGGGACCTAACACTACCTGGCAAGACAGACCCTAGAGTCCCTAATCCCTCCTGAAATTTCCTCTGGGTACAAGATTAGAACGCAGCCCACGAATGGGGTGTCTCCAACCAAAAATGACTACTGACTCGTCGTCGATCAAGAGGCCAGATGAGAAATCTATCGACTGACCTAATTAAGAGGCTCTGGAACATCACTCAAGCCCATTTCAGGAAGGTTAGGGCTGATGGAAGTGGACTTGCTCTTGAATTTGAGATAACCACATGATCATGGATCCAAATATCTGCTCATCAACCCAGCTCAATGCCTATAGTATGAGAGGTCCTAACCTAAAATCAACCTTGCTCGTCCTGAGTAGGATGTTAGGGATCGAGTACTGGCTTGCCTCGGTCCATGATTACCACTATCCCATACCAGAGGCCAGTGGGTCAGAGGGGCCAACGCGTGGATCCCAATCCACAAAGTGGATTGTTGATCTTAAATTTAAGATGGGTGGTTAGGGAAGATGGAAGCTGACTTGCATAGCGAAGGATGGATCCACTTTTTAGGTGGTCCACTAAGGGAAAGCTCATCAACCTAGCCACTGGCAGTCCTGACGTCATCCAAAACTGCATAAATAAATCAAACCATAAAATTTAAACTCACTCTGGGGAGATGCCCAGGTCCCTTCTCCCTCTTTAAGGGGTGGGGGTATCTCTTTTCTCTCTCTCTCTCTCTCTCTTTTCTCGCTACCCTAAACGGGGACAAAATTCATTGATTGCATTATAGTGGACTTCGCTTTCAGTTCTGTAATAAATTGTATATCCACTTGTCTGTAGCATATGATCCTCGAATTGTGAACCAATGTAAGTAAGCATCGTCATTCCTTCAATCTAGCCCAGGTAGGAACATTCCATTGTTCTGCGGTATAGGTCAACGGATGTAGGTCCATTCAAATGTTCTGTGGCATTCATCCTTGTTCATCCATCCCAACCCATGATCCTAGCCTAGCGATGATGATCGGCTAACAATGACCACAGACAATTGGCTATAACAACTCGGCAATGACTGGTTGGCTCTGATTGGCAATGAGGCTATCGGCTAGGTGGAAATGAGACTGGATAGAAATTACCTTCTGGCTATGCTTGAATCTTGGCTGACCCTCTAATAATGACCTTATATCTATGATCAATGAGGAATCCTAGCAAAAGGACTAGCAGGTACTGGCAACAAGCAACAAGCAACCAACTTGTGTCTATTATCTATGACTCCTAGTTAGGACTACCGGCTACTAGCGACTATCAACAATGATCGACTAAGATTTACTGACGGCTCTGATTGGAAGCATCGAATAGGACCTACTTGGCTTTTCCCTTCAGGCTACTCCTGGCTGTGATCGACTTGCTATGACTGCTAGCTATCAGCAATGACCACTGACACTGACTAGCCGCAAAGACTAGAGGTTCTATGACTAGAGGTGATTCTATGACTAGAGCTTCTAGACTAAGCAGAGGTTCTATTAAAGACTGTGAGTATGGCACATGACTGTGTACTTGAGTTGTTTGACCCCTAGCATAAGTAAGTAAGAGACCTACCATCGGCAAGGCAACAAGTAGGATCAGCAGGCAGGTGTAAGCAATAAGTTGTCAAGGTTGATAGAAGCCTGTCGAAAATATAACAAATAGCAAGGGTCCTACTAAATCTAAAGGAAATCGACATGATCCTACCTGTTATAGGGAAAGTTCATGAAATGGCCTATATAAGTAATAAAAAGATGACTTTGAGTACCGCGATGAGTTGTGTTTCCTCGGCCCCTTTAAAAAGGATGTTTTGCTAAATGAAAACAGTGAATGTAAATATTTTCTAGAATCTATTCCACTGCATGATACTACAAGTTGCCTTAGTCTATCAAGACATGACATGACTCCTTGATATTCAATACCCCCTTTTGGTAGTCTTGACCGACTAGAAGAATCCAAGTAGGAGCGAGGAGGATAACTTGTCTCTAGCTGTTATCCTGCTTCTATATTGTCTTACTCTATGGGGCTAGGAAAGACTCTAGAAAGGAAAGTCCCTGCAGCCTACCTAATAGGAACCATTGCAAGATAAGTTGAATATCGAACAGGTAACATAGTGAGGACCTTGTTGGATGGTTCAACCCTTGGAATTGCTAGAACCAATCAACCCAGTTTACCAAGTCCTATAGTAGCACCAACAATAGTAGATAGATATCGAAATGTGGTGTAAGTCACAGATCCTCCAAATCAAAATCCAAAAGCAAGGGAAGCACAGGCAGCATCTTAGCCAATAACATCAGCATCTGACCCAGATGTTGATCCTCAAAAGGCGTAGGTAGAGGTGGATAAATTTGATCCATAATCCGTTGATCCAAAACCAAAGTAAAAGCCCATAAGTCACAGCTAAAGGTCACGAGCCTTAATAGGCCATTAGAGTAAGAACTCCTTATTGATTATGTAAGAAAGCTGGAAGGATTGGGAATACATATTAGGGTAGCGATGTGGTCCCGGAATTAAGAACGCATAGATCTATTTAGGAACAAAGGGAAGTAACTTTTACTATTAGGTACCAATAGGGCTGAGGTCACTATTGAATAACACATACATGTTGCCACATAGCCATACAAACATTGCTAAAGAGAATGAGAATGCGCAAGCAAGCTTGACCACTAGGAGAGGTTAAGGTGGGGTCTAAACTACTAGAAGGGCTTGTCTGGGTAATCATAATCCTCCACTGTCTGGTTCAGATAGTCAATTGCACCCACTTTCTCAGTAAGGATGGCAGGGAGCCAGCTAGAGATTCTCGAGCTAAAGGGCCTTTCAGAAACACATAAACATCTTTCCTATTGCTAGGGTCACCATAGAATAGATGTGGAATGTTTGCCGGGACATTCATGGAAAGTGACTATCTATATCCTTGGCCTTGGCTTTGCTCGAATAAAGACTCTGGATATGGTTATCGGCTTGAGGTTCTTATCTCCTCAGCTCGAAGTGATGTCTCACCGCCTTATAATTGACTTTCCTCATGGGCCTTCACCACCCGAGGATTCTGATCGGTTCCTCTACAATCTGCCTAGAACATTTGTTTTTCTATTTCTTTCTTATATTTTGCATGAGATGATACGATCTCGCAGGTAAACACGAATTTATTTATTCTACAATGCACAATTACACGATATGATCGATTATTAAATGATTCTTCATGAACCACTCAATAAGTTACGCTCTTATATACCACATAATTACGTATATAATAGTAGGGATAGGGAAGGAAAGTAAACCCAAGGTGGCCAGAAAGGTCCTTAAATGCCCCAGGATAGTCACCTGAATAATAATTTATTTGGGTCAATCACCTGAATAATAATTTATTTGATCCTAATGTGGCGATCATGCCACACCTTCTACTGCGACTTCTCAACTTCTTGGTGATGCCTCGCCAGGAATATTTGCTCCTCTAATGCCATTAACTCATCCAGGCGATTCTGTATCAACTCTTCTTTGGGCATCCTCGTAGCTTGTGCCGCTAATAGGCTGGGTATCAGGAATTCCGCGGGGACCACCGCTTCCCTTCCATATACCAGGTGAAAGGGACTGAATCTGGATAAGCTACTACTACTAGCTTTGGTACTGGGTCAAGTACTGCTACCTTTGATTCTGGTGCATATGACTATAGATTTGGAACAGGCAGTTCTTCATCTTGATCACAAGCATCTAACTCACGAGCTACAAGTGCTTCTACAGGTGGTTCTTAAACTGCTGCTTAACCAACGACTTCATCAACTGGATCAACTAACTCAAGATAAAGGTTCAAATCTGGATCAACCAGATCAACGACTGCTACCGGAGCATCTACTCGATTTACTTATGCTGGTGCTATAAATGGCTCTACTGCTGGATATTTATACGTAATAATGGTGGTTCTAAGCCTGGTACAGGTGCTACTGATAGACTGGTTCAACTGGTTAACCTGGTCCTAGAACTAGAAGGTAAGTACCTAGCTCTGCAAGGTAAGCTATGTGCTATGGATCTGGAACAACTAGCTTTGTTACTGGTGCTTCTATAGTTTTTGCCTTCGCGTATGGATATGTTATTGTCCATGCCTTAGCTACCTTAGCTACTGATGCTTCCTTTCATGTTGTTGATGGATGTTGGGATGGCTTGGCTTAGGGACTTAGGACTTTGGTGGGCTATCTCTGGTATTAGCTGGTGGCTTGCTGGGTCTTTCTCTTGAACATCAGAATCTCACTCTAGAAAACTAAGCTCCCTATCCCCAGCATCAGAATCTCGGTCAAAGGGTAATATTATCTGCAATCATCAAAAATTATCCCTCTCCTTTTAGTCGATCCATCTTGCAATCCCTCCCCACTGGAATTAGTCTCCTAAGACAAGAATTACCCTCGCTATGGGCTAGACCTTGACACCTTGGGGTTTAGCGGACTTTCCCTGACTATCCCCACTACAATATCCCAGGAAAGAGAAGTCTGATTCGCTTCGGATAGTAATGCAAATCTGGTTGTAGGATGCGGAGCCAATTGCGCTTGGTTAGTGAGCCCTTTGAGCAGAGATAAACTCCATATGTCACTACTTTATATAGAAAATGGAGGGGAAAAATTCCAAGTGGCTGACCTTAGCTAGACAGAAATCCCTTCAAAGGACCCTTTCAAGATCCCCGATGTTAGCGTCTTGACCTATGCTCGGGTCTTCACCAAATAGGATTTCTTTCCAACTAATGTTATTTTCTACTTGCATTTGCCATGTTCAAGGGAAGCGCTGAAAGGATGCGAGCTCCTCTAGCTAGGAAGGGGCGTGATCTCGACAGCATTCAAGCATGGAGGGCAAGGAAATAAATTGATCACATGGAATTCAAAGACAAGGCATTCACTACCTGGTACAACAAAATTATGGAGGTCACCAAATCTCAATTTCTATTTCCCACTAGGATAATCAATCACTATCAATAGTGGTTCTAGTTTTAAGAAATGGGGGACAACAACTACATGAAGCCAATCATGGAAGACATAGATAGGATTGAAGTAAATCCCCTTTCATCCTCACTGTGGTAGCTATTAGAGAATAAGTAGAAAGCTGGCCAGGAGTAACAACCAGCACTATGGAACAAGGGAGTTTTTTCCTGTTTCCCAAGAAGAATCTGCATCAAACAGATGAGGAATTCAATCGATTTCCTATGTTATATGATGATTCGCTAACCCTACATCCAGCACTAGCGCGGCCAAAGAAAAGGACAGAAGTGGAACTAAGACCACCATCGAGTTTAGTCGCGGAGAAGGGCTAGTCCTTTCTGCTCTACAACAACTTGAAACATGAAACCTCCACGCCCTGACCAGCACTGCACTCCATTCAATGATGCTCTAGGAGCAGACTCCACACCCTTATCAATGTCATACAGAGGTGCTTTCATCCTCCACTCACCTTGTTGAACTTTCTATATAATAGGTTGCAGGAGGTAGAAGGGGAACTAGGGTGGAGGCATGGACAAGGTGAGGCCTCACCTCAAAAAGAGGTTGTTACACAACCATGAAATAATAGAAACCCCAAGGGAGCCCTTGAATCATGGCCACTCCCTCGAGGGTTTCCCTTACATAAACCATGGATGAGCTCTCATATATGGAATGCAATGGAATGAATGTGAGTTGGTTCGTGTGGTTAGATCCTCCATCTGGCACAGAATTAGGACCTATGGCTACAGTTTCATTCATTGGGAGGCACGCAACTCACTAACTCTAGCAGGTTTGGCCCACTAACTCCAGGTGACCAGGCAGTGAGAGATGGCCTAATGATAGTTGGATAACGAGACCCAATTGAGTGAATGGTTGGAGGTGAACCAAGTCTGTTGTGTATTCCTTAGCGATAAAGAAAGGTTGGGGCTAGATGTACACTTTCCCCTACTACACCATGGCTCTCCTGTACCTTTCTGATTTGGGGAGAAATCTACCCCTCCCATGGAAAATGGTGTCCAACTTCGAAGCGCAATGTTGGGCCAAATTTATCCTTGTCAAATGATCTTGGAGCTCGCTGGTGCAGTTGGTCATGCGAGGAAAAAGGGCCCTATCTCGCACTCCCCTACCGGAACTCATGGTCAAGGGAAATCAATCTGGTAATTCGAGCGCCTTCTGACCGATCCCGTTAGTCAGTGTTGTGAAACCAATCACAATCAATCTAGGTTGGTTGCCTTAAATAGTAAGGGAATCCTCCCCCATTCAAGAAAGCATTGAACGCTCCAGCTAGTGGCATAGGGGTGTTTAGGCCTTTTTAAAGGTGTGGCATACTATTATTTGCACCCTAATGACATAAGAACTCATTACTGCTTCAAGCTCAATATTGTAGCTACACTGGGTGAGCCGCATACGAGTATAAGTAATTTCATTCCTGAGATGGCGTCAAACCCAGGAACACCATGACTTGTTGGAACCATGATGAACCATCAATTTTCAGACCTTGCTAGTGTCACATCAATTTTTGGACCTCGATAGGATTCCAGGTTTTCTCTCCCAGCCCTACAAGGTTAGGGAAGTCAAGTTTAGGCTTCATCAACTCGTCTGGACCTAAGCTTAATAGACATGACTCCCATTTCTTGTTGGGGTGTCCCTGCTAGTGTCACATCAATTTTCAGACCTCGCTAGGATACCATCTCTGAACGTATGAGGTTAGGGAGCTAGGGGACTGCCTAGCCTTCAACACAGTGGTTACCACCCATCCTGGTGATACAACAAGTGGGCTTGAGGGGGCAGACATGACTTGCAGCCCATTGTTGGGGTGTCCCTACTAGCGTCACATATCTTAACAGATGATGTTAGGGAGCCAGGGGACTGCCTTGCCTCATCAGTTATGGTTACCACCTCGTTAGTGGGACTAAGGGGGCAAACATGACTCACAACCCATTGTTGGGGTGTCCATCATTTTTAGGTTAGGGAGCAAGGCTACCTTACTGAGCTATTATGGTTACCACCCATATATCACCTAGTGGACCAGAGGGGGCAACTAGGTTTTCTCTCCCAACCTCCTCCTTGTGGGAGGGGGGTGTCCTAGAACCCAAAAATCTTTATATCTAAAGAGTGCGATATAGGCCATGGAAGGGATCTATGGTTACCACCTGTGTCCTCCTGAGTGGGCTTGAGGGGGCTACCAGGTTTTCTCTCCCAGCCCAATAAGGTTAGGGAAGTCAGGTTCAGGCTTCATCAACTCGTTTGGACCTAAGATTAACAAACATGACTCCCATTTCTTGCTGGGGTGTCCCTGCTAGTGTCACATCAATTTTCGGACCTCACTAAGATACCATCTCTAAACGTATGAGGTTAGGGAGCCAGGGGACTACCTTGCCTTGACACAGTGGTTACCACCTATCTTGGTGATACAATGAGTGGGCCTGAGGGGGTAGACATGACTCGCATCCCATTGCTGGAGTGTTCCTCCTATCATCACATATCTTAACGGATGATGTTAGGGAGCCAGGGGACTGCCTTGCCTCATCGGTTATGGTTACCACCTCATTAGTGGGCCTGAGGGGATATACATGACTTGCAACCCATTACTAGGGTGTCCATCATTTTAGGTTAGGGAGCAAGGCTACCTTGCTGAGCTATTATGGTTATCACCCGTATATCACAGAGTGGGCCTTCAGGGGCAACTAGGTTTTCTCTCCTAGCCGATTGCTAGGGTGTCCTAGATTTTTGGGGTGAGGTTAGGGAGCAAGGTTGCCTTGCCTCTTTTTGTGTGTTACCACCTGTCCTACTAAAAACGAGTGGGCCAGAGGGGGAAACTAGGTTTTCTCTCCCAGCCTCCTCCTTGTGGGACCTGGGCATCTCCCTAGGGTGAGTTTAATTTTTATGGTTTGATTTATTTATGGACTCTCGGATGAGGTTGGGACTGCCAGTGGCTGCGTTGATTAGCTTTTCCCTAGTGGCCCACCTAAAAAGTGGATCCATCCTTAGCTAGGCAAGTCAGCTTCCATCTTCCCTAACCGCCCATCTTAAATTTAAGATCAATAGTCCACTTTGTGGATTGGGATCCATGCACTGGCCCCTCTGACCCATTAGCCTCTGGTATGGGCTAGTGGTAATCGTGGACCAAGGCAAGCCAGTTCTGGGTCCCTAACATCTTAGTCAGAACGAGCACGTCTGATTTTAGGTTGGGACCACTCATACTGTAGGCATTGAGCATAGTTAGATCCCATATATGGTGGGGTAGGATGGGGCCCCATTAAGGAGACCCCTCCTTGAGCCTTAACCCTTGATGGGGCCCCTTTTCTTAGGATGCACCTTTGGTGCCTTGATGGGGCCCCTCCTTAAACCTTGAGCCTTGATGGGGCCCCAAAGTGCATCCCATAAATCGAGCGTGGGGTGATATGCCAAAGGCCGGGAAGGCTGATCGAAGTAACATCAGGACAGAGTGACACAGGAACCCACTTGGGGTTAAAACCGTCTTCCTAGCCCTAGACAGCTATAGTTAGGGTGAGCTCAAAACCAACTGTAACTACCTCAAGCTACCAACCCTATTAGGTAAAAATAAATGCGAGTCAGGAAGGTAATGTGTAGCCACCACCCCTTGCCTTACCCGTGGATGGCACGCTAGTAGCCTTAATAGAGTACTCCTATACCTGGATGGGTGAAAACCCAACCCCTTCTTAACAAGAGTGGAATGATTTTGTCTCAAGCACAAATTCAGCTTCACATGAGTGGGAGTAGAACTCAATCATAAGCTTCATGAGTGGGAGTAGAACTCAACCACAAATTTAGCTCCACATGAGCGGAGTAGAACTCAATCGGCTTCGTAGAGTGCAAGATTCATCCTCAACCACCAAATGGTGTCAAGGCCTCAGGCTTTTGGTTTTTTGAAGGGCAGATGCCCCAGCTCCCTTGTCCCTCAAAGAGGGATCGGGATATCCAATTTTTTTTTCTCTTGACCCTCTTCAATTGGGTGGAGATCCTTTCTTTCTCTTCACCCTATTCGAGTCGGGGGTATTTTTTTTTCTTTTAGCCCTCTTCGAGGTACAAGGGGGCCTAGGGAATTTTTTGTGAGGTAATAGTAGGTTCCCACGCTATGATGTGGCCTCTGGGGACAGGACTAGAGCCCAACCCACAAATGGGTGTCTCCAACCAAAAATGACTACTGGCTCATCGTCGATTGAGAGGCCAGATGAGAAATCTATCAACTGACCTAATTAAGAGGCTCTGGAACGTCGCTAAAGGCCATTTCAAGAAGGTTACAACTGATGGAAGCGGACTTGCTCTTGACTTTGAGATAACCACATGATCATGGATCCAAGGGGCCTGCTCATCAACCTAGCTCAATGCCTATAATATGAGTGGTGCCAACCTAAAATCAGACCTGCTTGTTCTGACTAAGATGTTAGGGACCCAAAACTAGATTTCCTCGGTCCACGATTACCACTAGCCCATACCAGAAGCCAGTGGGTTAGAGGGGCCAGTACATGAATCCCAATCCACAAAGTGGACTGTCGATCTTAAATTTAAGATCGATGGTTAGGGAAGATGGAAGTTGACTTGCCTAGGATCCACTTTTGAGGTAGGCCACTAGGGGAAAGCTCATCAATCTAGCCACTAGCAGTCCTGACCTCATATGAGACTCCATAAATAAATCAAACCATAAAAATTAAACTCGCTCTGGGGAGATGCCTAGGTCCCTTCTCCCTCTTCGAGGGGTGCAGGGTTATCCCTTTTCTCTCTCTTTTGTGTGCCATCAACATTGGTGATTATTTCTAAGTAAGTCAATGCGGTCCTCTAAAGCATTTCAATCTATTGAATTCTCACCTCAAGAGTCAGATTGATCGAAAGCATAAAAACAGATGGGAAAATCATGAGTTTCTAAGGCCTCTAATTCCTGTCTGAATGGTCCCATTATGAGAGTAAGATTCGCACGAGAAAATGGATGCTAGAAACACATAGAAGCAAGACACCCAGTCATTTATGTGGTGAAAATGATCGAATGAGAGTTATTTCTATTGGTTTTCTAAGAGTTTATGGTGGGCACTGAGAAAGTCCAAGCTAGGGATCAATGCAGATAGTCCAAAAGTGACTTGTGGTTAGTTGTGTTATTCATATTGTGTGCTGTAAGTTCGTCTGTAGTTTCTACATTGACCAAAACCGCCATCAATGCTTCCTTAGGTACAAAATGTTATTATATAGGTCATTTCTTTTAGTTCGCTTCGCATCACTAGAATCAGATTAATCAAGAGCATAAATATCAAAATGTGAATCTTAGGTTCTATATGTCTAATAATCCTTGCAGAATTACCCCTTATCACAGCAAGATTTGAACGGAAATCTATGTCTATGGATGGGGGGGAATATTGGAAACGAAATACCAAGCCATTTATGTTGCAAAATGAGGCATCTGGGAGGTGCTTATGTTGGTGTATCAAGGGTTGGTTATTAGCATTACATAAGTCAAAACGTTTTTCTAGCACATTAGAATCTATTGAATTCACACCACAAAGATCAAATTAATCAATGACATCGAAAGTTAGTTGAAAATCAAAACTTCTGTATGCCTATGAACCCTTGTAGAATGACCCCTATGTCAAAGAAAAATATTTTCATGAGAAAGTGGGTATATGGGATGGATGGGGACATAAAGGCCAAATACCTTGCCATTTTGATAGTTCAAACGATCATCTGAGTGGTGCTTCTTTTTGTGTCATAAGTAGGGTTGTTGGTTATCGTTGCAGAATTCGAATAGTTGGTGGTTTTATCGAGCGTTGAAGAGATAGTTGCATTGGTGTTCTTGTGGGCTAGGAATGGTTGCGTAATCCCAAGTCACACCCGCCATGAGTGTCAGGTTTCCTGTTAGATTCCTCTGGTAAATCTATGAAACATGAAGCATCAAGCAGGACAAGAGATGTCTTAGCCTGAATCTCATTCAGGGGTCCATTTTGACAAAACTCTTTACTTGATGAAACCCTCACCTCTTCCTTAGGTACCCTCACTGTAGGTTGAATTGGCCGTGGTATTTCCTCACCAAGATTCCCCGTAAAGTGACCCCAATAGCCTGTCCTCTCCACGGGGAGTGATGACTCTCTGGTGTTAAGGGTGTAGTGAGAGTGGATGGGACTACCATGAAATTTGGAACCCAATCGCTGGGCTTCTCTAAATTTACTATAAAGGACTTAAGTTAGTTGTTAGAGAGGGTGGGTTTAAAACCCAGGGTAAGGCCATAGTACTTCCATCCATGGGTATGGCAACGAGAAGTGGACCCATCCATGGGCTGTCCCTGCTAGCATCACATATCTTGACAGATGATGTTAGGGAGCCAGGGGATTGCCTTGCCTCATCAGTTATGGTTACCACCTCGTTAGTGGGCCTGAGGGGGTAGACTGATTCGCTGCCCATTGCTGGGGTGTCCATCATTTTAGGTTAGGGAGAAAGGCTACCTTGCTGAGCTATTATGGTTACCACTCGTATATCACCAAGTGGGCCTTCAAGGGAAACTAGGTTTTCTCTCCCAGCCCATTGCTGGGGTGTCCCAGATTTTTGGGGTGAGGTTTGGGAGCAAGGCTACCTTGCTTGTTTTCCTGGGTTACCACCCATCCTCCTAAAAATGAGTGGGCTAGAGGGGGAAACCCAGTTTTCTCTCCCAGCCTCCTCCTTGTGGGAGGGGGGTGTCTTAGGAAATTGTTGGATCTACCATAAGGTGCACTCATACAACGATTGGATGTGGGCCTGAGGGGGAAGACATGACTTCGCAGCCCATTGCTGGGGTTTCCATCATTTTAGGTTAGGGAGAAAGGCTGCCTTGCTGAGATATTATGGTTACCGCCCATATATCACAGAGTGGGCCTTTAGGGGAAACCAGGTTTTCTCGCCTAGCCCGTTGCTGGGGTGTCTCGGATTTTTGCGGTGGGGTTAGGGAACAAGGTTGCCTTGCCTCTTTTCCTGGGTTACCACCTGTCCTCCTAAAAGCAAGTGGGCCAGAGGGGACAACCAGGTTTTCTCTCCTAGCCTCCTACTTTTGGGGGGGGGGGGGGGGGCCCATTCAAGTTTACCAAGTAGTTGAGTTTCACAGCATTATCTATAATGTGCCTCTCTTACCCGCCAAAAGCAAAGCACGGTTGAATAAATTACCCTTCAACTCTATATTTTCTTTCCCCTAGTGGTAATGACCATAATGACATATTATAATAGCAGCATTGTCGAAGATAAGGTTCTCACTTACAAGGGATATGGATTACTTGTCCCAAATTAGGAGCTAGTTGATTATGCAAGCTTATGAGGTAACATAGTCATAATGGAATCACAAGCTTCTCTTTCTATGTGTATCTCCTCCCTCTAACCTCTATTCTAAATGATTAGCCTTAATCTTATTCCTTCTTATCCTTTCTTCGATTCTTTCTTAGATGACTGAATAGTAGGCATATGATTTTAGAACTTCTATTCTATTCCTTAATGAGTGGGTAGTATAAAGGAAGGATACTAACTCTTAAGCCTTAGATACATGAATATAAAGGCTTAACTGAAGCTCCTTCATTAGTGGTAGCTTTCACATAGGAAGGGATGCTACGGAATCTTTCACTGGTAAGGAACCCATTGAAGTGGACCCATCAGTGAAGGTAGAAGCCTTTGTATTTAACCAAGTGAAAGCCAAGGTTGTGAGTTCAAATTAAGCATTAACTGAAAATGATATGGACTAGTATAGGAGCATCAACCCTAACAAATTCTCAAGGGAAGAGGGGAGAACAAAATACAATTTTGCCTATAACCTTGGGGCTATATTAAAGGAAAAAGGATAAGACTCAAAGCACCAAGTTTCCAAGAGCATAGGGCACTAAGGTCACATAGATTTGACCGGTCTTACACATAGCGAAGCTTACCTGAGGTCAGCTGTCTTGCCTATAGAACTATTTCTTTATTCCCCTCAATGATGAGCATACGAAGGCCAAGTAGCATAGAAAAGTGTAAGCTCATTATCACTACCCGATTATCACTCATATTATCCCCTCAAAGCTTGAGCATGACCTAAACCTTACAAATAGTTTTATCTCTTTGAGTGGTGTTTTTATTTTTATATTATAGATCTTGGGTGGTTTGGTTTCGAGCCAAATCTCACATGGTATCAAAGCCTTGGACATTCTAAATAGAAGTGTTTCGTTGCAGTGAAAAATTAGATTCCGGGGGGCTCATTGTGCTCGATTTTTCTGGTGCGCACTACATGAAGGTCACTAACATTATCACTTCCTTATTTGGGGCAATCTTTCATAGTGCTGGCGAGTGTTCATGCACAAACCAGAGTGAAATTCATTGCTTGGAGGCAACCCTCATTCATACTACTGAAAGTTTTGTTTTGTAGCATCTTCACGGTCTGGAGTCATCCCCTCTATTAAGCTACATGACACTCTATTCAGCAGCATCAAAATTCATCATTGTGCAACCATTCATAGTATTTGAAGATGCTCTTCTATTAAGCAATTGAAGGCCTTGACCCATATGATGGATGAGCGAGAAATCGATGCGGCCCTTATGGTCGAGCGACTTCATCCCTATTTTGCAGTGTCTTCATGCTTTGGAGCCATCCCTTCCATTTCCATAGAAGTTATTTGAATTCTGCTATAAAATGTAGTAGCCTTGTTTTAATTCCTCCAACACCCATCTAATACGCTACATCGACTTTGGTTCTGTAGTAGCTTTTCTTTGTGCTGAAGTAGTTCGAATGTCCTTCTAACAAGCTAAAGGAAGCCCTATTCTACAATGTCCTCCCAAGCCTTGAATGCGTTCCTCCATTTTTCTATGGACCTTTGTTCTACAACAATTTTCACTTTGCTACGGATCCAACAATAGTTTCATTCTACAGCAATGGATTAGACTCAGATTCCCCTCCATACGCCATGAAATGACTATGAGTGGAAATAAAATCTGAAGAGCAAAGGCCTGTTCAAAAAGAACAATGAGAACTGAAGTTGAACCCATAGTTGATGCTGAAAAGCTAAAGTGTTTCAACAGATGTGACGAAGCATATGGATTGTTGTGTCTTTCTGTATCTCCCGATCTCCTTTTCCACATTAAATCTACAAGTTAACCCAATGAAGTTTGGACCATGCTAGAAGGATTATTTGGAAAGTAGGATGTGTTAAGTGGTCACCAGCTGGCGGGGGAATGAGCTCATCAGCTTGAGCCCGAGCAGCTTTAAAACTATCTAAGATTTCTTCACCAAATTGAAATTATTGAGGTTGTAGCTGAAACTGTATGGAATTAGCAAAAAGGAAAAGGTAATTGATTGCTTGTCCACACCAGGAAAGGAGCAGAAATGTCAATCTGCTCATGATACCTCTTAATCAAAATTTGAAAAGCCAAAGTCTGAGAAGGTCAAGTGTGTCTATTGCAACAGGCTCAGGCATGATGAACACAAGTGCATGAGGAAGCAGCTTGATCATCTTACTCATCTGCTTTATAAAAAGAACATCGCTCAATTATGTCAAAAAGAGTTCACCAGCTAAAGAGTCTGCCAAGGCACAGGAGAATGAAGGGAAAGGAAAGGATCTAGCTCTGGCACTTGTAGCTATTGCATCTCAGCCTTCCTCATGGGTGCTTGACTCGGGTGCTTCACACCACATGGCTTCATCTTGAGATGACTTTGCATCTTTGGAGCCCTGTACTACGTTGACTATCTTGATGGGAGATAATACTCCTTTTGAGGTCTATGGGAGAGGATCTATTGATATGGATGACGGGACATTTTAGAATTTTATTTGTGTTCCTTCATTGTCAACCAATCTCCTCTCTATTTACCAGATCACTCATTCTGGTTTAGGTAGGCGAGTTGAGTTCACACCTGATTCTATGGTCATTAGTGAGATGGAAAATGGTGTTGCAATTGCTATTGGTAAAGCTGATCATTAGTTCAGATTGTACCTCTTCTCAAACTTTGTTCCCAAGACTCCGTCTACTATTTTAATCACTCATTTAGATGAGGTGAGCAGATTATGGCATGAGTAGTTTGGCCATCTCAACTACCGCTATTTGCAACAACTCAACAAGCAGAGCATGGTTACAAGGTTTCCGGATGTAAGATTTTCTGATGGTGTCTACCAGGGTTGTATTCTTAGCAAGCATCCGAAGGATAAGTTTGACAAAGGCAAAGCATGGAGAGCTACAGATGTTCTGGAACTTGTTCACAACGATCTGATGGGTCCATTTCCTCATCCTTTGATCAGTAGAGCCAAATATTCTATGACCTTCATTGATGATCATTCAAGGTATACCCTACTTGATTCAGCCCGAATTATATACTTGCATTTTCAGGACTTCAAATCACTTGCAAATAAATGGGAAGGCCATGAAAATTCTGCATACAGATAGGGAGTATGTGAGTAACAACTTGAGTAGTTTTGTGCCTCTAAAGGCATTGAACTGCAATGTATTGTTCCATACACTCCTTAGCAGAATGAAGTGGTTGAACGGAAGAACATATACTTTTAGGAAATGGAAAATTGTATGATGCAATTCCAATATCTTGCTTCGAAGTTCTAGGCAAAAGCTATTAATTGTGCCTGTTACACCCAGAACAGAGTGACTCAAAGATCTGGAGTCACTCTTTTTGAAGCTTGGAGCGATCAGAAACCTACAGTGAAACACTTCAGAGTGTTTGGTTCTCAAGGATGGGTTCACATTCCTGTAGAGAAACATAAGGTATTGGAACCACAGAGCCAGTATTGCATTTTCGGGGGATATCCTAATGGTGTTAAGGGATATCAGCTTATAAACCCCATGACCAATCAGCTGATCATTGCTAGAAGTGTTCGATTCAAGGAGGGATCTTCGAGTACTTCTTCAGATAGTGCGTTCAATGCTTAAAATGAAAGTGTTGCGAATCCAACAGCTCTGAATTCTGTTGCTACAAATCCTGTAGATTTGACTTTGGTTGCTATGGATTCCTCCTCTACCACTTCAAATGGTGCTACAGATGATGATTAAGAGGAAGACACTATAGATGCTACTACAGATTTGACAGTGAGACCACTTTGGGCACATCAGATGCTACAAGCAGCAGACAATCTGGTTGGCAATCTAGCAGACACCGGGTGTTCTCAATTTCAGGGTGCTCCATGGGCTCTCTCTACTACAAAACCTTTTCTACCAATCCACTGCTATATTTCTGCTACTACAAATCCATAGTCTTTTCAAGAGGTTGCTAGTATTCCTCAGTGGGACGCAGTAATGCAGTAGGATTATGGTTTGCTAATGAGGAACCACACTTGGAATCTAGTTTCTATTCCTCTAGGAAGAAAGATTGTTCGCTGTAAGTGGATATATCAGACAAAGTTTGCAGCGGATGGTCTGGTAAATAAGAATAAAGCTCGTCTACTGGAAAAGGGCTTATCAGAGGTACCTTGGCGTTGACTACAATGAGATGTTTGCACCAGTTGAAAAGATGGACTCGATTCAGCTTGTGCTAACCATTACTGCAGCTCAACGGTGGGAAGTTCCTCAGATGTACGTGAAGAGCGCATTTCTTCACAGGGATCTTGAGGAGGAATGACTCACCTGACATCTATTTACCCACCACCCACCCCAATCCCCAATGAGGAGGAATGGCTTACCTAACATAAGGAAGGTAAGAAAGTAGAGGTAGAAGCATGAAGCATGTTAGATAACATTCCTTTATTTCTTTTACTGAACCGATAGAAAGTATAGGTAGAAGCAACGATCATCGCTATTTAGTGTTAAGCGTCAGGGGTGGGGAACCATAGGGGATCGAGAGGTGGGAATCGTAATATATCCGGAAGGTTCTCATTGCATCATTTAGAATAATAGAATAAAATGATTCCTCAATAAACCATTGCATCATTTATGCAGTCACCCTTCGATAAGCTAATCGAGGGAGGAGAGGAGGAACCCATCTATGCCCCTTTGCTAGAAAGACAAGTTATATGAGTTAATAAAAGGAAGAGGTCCAAGACTGACTAAGAGTTTAAGATGGATTCCTAGATCCATGGGTATGAGGGTTAGGATGTCATGTTAGACCTGGGGTCTAATGTGAACATCCTTCCAAAGAAGTTGTCGAAAATGAAGGGGAATGCGCGCCGAGTTTGTTCACTAAACCAGTTGAGGCTAGCAAATCGTTATCAAATTGAACCTATTGGCCATCTGGAAAATGTGAAATTCAAACTTAGAATTGTGAAGATAATGGTTTATTTTGAGGTCATTGGGATTGTAAATGATCAAAATACTTACCCTGGCCCATTAGGGTTTGAATGGGAAAATGATAGTGAGACCATCCTTGGAGGGAGGAATGTCTTTTGAAGCTAGTGGAACAAGAGTGATACAAGACATTAATCCTATCAAAGGATCCCCATACATAGAGCCAATGAACGACATTATGGATAATGCAGTGATAGATTAGTTGTACAACTTAACAACTAGAATGTGGGATTACTATGTCAATCCCATAGCAAATGGAGCGATAAACTGATGTAGCATTTGCTCCTATGATTCAAAAACCCAAGAATCAATTTCAGATTGGCAAGAGTGCAACCAGAATATTTCATCTCATCATTGCACCATGTTTAGGTCGTTCCATTAGATTGGCATAGAGTTGAGGGACCCTCCAATTTTTGATGGTACCAAGGATGTGGAGGAGTTCATGGATGACACGAGATCAATGATCCATAAAGAAAAGTGAGTTTTGACACTAGATGCAACCTTGAGGTCCACTTCTTAGAGATGGTGGGCCATGCATAAGGACAACCTAATAAGTTGGGAAGAAGTCCAACCCACATTGTGACATCACTTAAACACACCGATAGAGTTTTAGGTTATTTATATTCTGGGAGTGGA
>APFE030497944.1:0-17036 GCA_000404065.3 Pinus taeda | reverse complement strand
TTTTTTTTCTGCACAGTGCGTTCAAGAGGTTCGACTCACACCGTATAGGTGATTCGTAAACCGTCATGGATATATCACTCGACAATTTGTCAGAACAAATCTAATAATATTATATTAAAACTTTGAAAAATCTACACTATTACAGTTTATTAAACATTAAGATCTGTGGATTTAACTATCAAGTGCATCCATGTGAATATAAATTATGCAGAAAAGTAGAGAACGAAAAAATGAGCTCACACACACATAAGAGACAATATATGCTCTTTGCGAAACCCTTTTAAGAGAAAACCGAGCTGGAAGGTGAGGTTGTTTCGCTCTCTTTCTCTATATGAAAATATGGTTGTGGCCCGTGGGCTACTACAGTGCACAAATCCTCTTCGTTTTCTCTACCTCCTATCTCTCCTAACTATCTTTGCTCAACTATGGAACAAAATTCTCTCGAAATGATGGAATGCCTCTTCCTCCTAGTGCCCCGGTTATAACACAACTGGATAGCCTACTAGTGGTTAAGTTGACTACATCAACTTTTAAATAGAGTTACAAAATAGACTCTTCTAGAGTCTTTTACATCACAAACATGTGGCTAGAACCTTTTCCATGAATAATGGGGGCTAACGCGACATCCTTCCGAACTATAGTTGTGAAAACAGGAAGGTCAACTTCTTAGTGGCATAACTTTTGCGTACAAACTATGATTGACATGATTCTTGTGTTGTTGGAAAGGAATCTATGTATAGAATAGAAATAAAAGGTGCTACAATAAAGCAGAAATGATTTACCCACAAAAATATCATTTGATGCCTCAAAATTATCCCGGAAGGTTTTACACCCTATTTCACCAAACTAGATTCCGTTGGTAAAAACAGTCCCATGAGAATATTCCTCCACTTTTCCACTCCAAATGCATCGATATGGATGAAAAACAATATAATGATCCAATTCAAATCGATAATGCACCCTTTAAATTTATAGGGTGCACCAAAAATCGGTGCATAAAGTTAATGCATCATAATTTTTAATATTATGTGGTGTGTTTGGTAAATGGAAATGCACCAGGCCGTGAAGTTCCACGACACACTGCTTTAAAATTTTTAATTTTTTAGGGGGTGCATCTGGTGGAAGATTGAAAATACCATTAACCGGTGCGTAAGATTAACACACTAGGAAGTTATGTCCAAGGACGCACTGTCGTAAAAGTTATTATTATTTTTGTCAGTGCATCTAGTAAAAGTAACTTCTTAGTGTGAACTTTATTTTACCAAATGCACTGCATAATATTAAAAAATTATAGCTTGGTTCCTTCGTTAACCTGAACATTTCGGTGTGGTGCGTCGACATAAAATTAATGCATTAGCGTGAAATGTTATGTCAACGCACTGCATTGGAAAATAAAAATAAGAATATTATGTATGTATGTGCACTAAAAGTGGTGCGTCAAGTTGATGTAAAGACCATATCTGGTGCATCCCTATTTTTTTGGTGCACTGACCCTGATTTTTTTTTTAATTGAAATTTATATGTTCATATTTATAACACATTTTTCATTTAATAAAAAAAAATTATGTTTTATGTAGAGGTTGATGTATTTTATATGTCAATCATGCAGAGACGTCAATGGAGAAAGGAGTGATAACAACAAGAGCAAAGGGTTGACCAATACAATATGGTACAAGAGTGGGAGGCACAGGAGAGGGAGAGATATTTGTACCATCACCCTATGTTTCCGAGAAAACTAGTGTCTTTTCAATTTGCTAGTCCCAATAGGATTGGCAGCTATCCTAGAAACAAACAATCAAAGCAATTTGTAATTTCCTCTATGTATGATAGATAAGAGAGTAACAAAACACCATCGAAGCATCTCGATCTATTATATCATAAACAATGCAGAATTAGAAATACATTAGACATACAATGGCATTCACAAATAACAAGATTCACAAATACACGATTGTATGGAGGAAAACTCAAAGAACTTTATTAAAATAGAAGGGAGAATTACAACCCAGCTGTCTGATCTAGCATCATCCTCCCAACATCAAAGCCCTCTCCACATCATGAAAAGAAAGATCACCCAAAAATATAATGCTTCTTCTCAAAGACAAACTATCAGCACTTCCTTACAAATTACAAAATTCCAACCTCCTGATCTCTCAAATGAGGGATCCATTTATAGATGTCTACAAGGGTGTGAGTCATCTCTAGGTTTTTGATTAGTGTCGTTCCACTTGTTGTTCTTGGTTCCACTTGGATATTTCTTGGATCCACTTGGAGATTTCACAGAAAAAAGTATGAATCGCACCTGCTACACTCGGGAAGTGCGATGCATACTTGTTAACAATGACAGACAGTGTGATGGGCCAGGGAGCGCAATTGAGATGGGGCTTGGCTCAAATTTGCAGCTGATTGCAGTGAGTTAAGCTGAGCTATTATGGACAGTAAAGAGAAAACTATAGGGGTATGATCTTGGGAGGTTATTGAGCTACCAAAAGGGCATCTAGAATGCTTGTAAGTCAGATGTTCAAATGATAAACTAAACCGGAGATTGACTGAAGCAGCATTCATCTACTTTGCAATTGCAGAGCAAGAGCAGTTCGAAGGCTATCTAGCTAACTTCAGGCTTCGTCTATAGTTTATAAAACAAAAAACAAAACAAACAAAACATCTATTCGATCCCCAGTGGAGTCGCCATTTTGTTTCCAGGAAAACTAATGTCTTTTTGATTTGCTAGTCCCACTAGGATTGGCAACTATCCTAGAAACAAACAATCAAAGCAATTTGTGATTTCCTCTATGTATGATAGATAAGAGAGAACAAAAGGGACCAACCTGGATCTTCTGCTTGACTCCTTGCTTGATTTCTCTCCCCCTTGATAGATATTGCAACTCCTCTCCTACTTGTCCCGCTTAGAGAATACCTATAGAAACAAAGTAACAAAACACCATCAAATCATCTCGATCTATTATATCATAAACAAAGAAGAATCGGAAGTACATTGGACATACGATGGCATTCAAAAATAACAATATTCACAAATACATGATTGTATGGAGGAAAACTCAAAGAACTTTATTAAAATAGAAGGGATAATTACAACCCAACTGTCTGATCCAGCGTCATCCTCCCAGCATCAAAGTCCTCTTCACCTCATGAAAAGCAAGATCACCCAACAATATAATGCTCCTTCTTAAATACAAACTATCAGCACTTCCTTACAAATTATAAAATTCCAGCCTCCAGATCTATCAGATGAGGGATCCATTTATAGATGTCTACAAGGGTGTGAGTCATCTCTGGGTTTTTGATTAGTGTCATTCCACTTGTTGTTTTTGTCTCCACTTGGAGATTTCTTGGATCTCTTACTCATCCCTTGGCGAATTCAGAGAGGCAAGTGTCATACGAGAAGTTTCTAGAAGATTCCATGAGCATCCACTTAGCAAATTGTCTCGGACATTTGTCCATTCTCGCTCATCGCACCCTACAGAAGGCCTCTTCAATATGCATCACACCTGGCTAGTGTAGAAGTCAGTATGCATTGCACCTTGACAATGGAGCAGTCAGTATGGTCTAATTTTGGCCAGTTCTGAGTGGTTTTTTAGGTGGAACTTTTGGGGGATGATGTAATCAGTTGACCATGATCCTTTAGGGTATGAAACAACACTTTTAGGGGTTAAAGAACCCTTCGTTTATCAAAATATAAGATTGGGGTTGTAGTGCCCAAATATGTCTATAACATCCTATTACGAAATTGACCCAAGGCCTCTTGAGGAATGTAGGCCTCCTTAAGTACTACGAGGAGGCTACATCCTTGAAGGGTCACTTTGGGTTGTTGGTGTAGTGGATTTGTTGGTGAGATGTCCACTAGTAGACTTTCTATGTCGGTCCTGACATGTGGTACCAACCCACTAAGGACTACATCTATTTTATCACTGGCCTATCCAAGAGAGGGGAGGATTTCCCCTAGTTCCCTTGTGTCCCCCTGAGTGTTACAATAGAGATTCAACTTATCTACTCTCAAAGATACATTGGGGATCACGTAGTTTATTTAGCGGATTTTTAGGTGCCTAGTGGACAATTACAAATCTCTTCTTTTGGTGCAATGGAGGTTAGGTGGCTCTCACTATTGATGACTACCATTGTGCACTCTAATAATGACCAGAAGCACATTAGTTTCCTACTTTTATTTTATGTTGATTCATTGGTGTAGAGGCCACGATGTATTAGATGGCCTGTCATTTTTTCACAATAATTTTGTATAGTTTTAGATAGATGTTGTGCTATGATACATGGGAGGTCGAACGTCCCTTAGAGTTATTTTGTTTAATTTTTTAGAGGTTTCCAGAGATGAGGCATACTTTTGACCATCGCCCTCCTAGGCCGATCACTGAGTTACATATGCACATGTGGGGTGATATGATGCCCAAGAGGGGCCAAACGGAGTATTCGACCAGGATTTCCATCAACGCACTGGGAGTGCTAACTAGTGAGGACGACCACATGTTTTTCATGGTGTTGTGTCCTTATGTGGGGACGGATTGGAGATAGTGTCCCAACATCCTCTTCACCTAGCATGATCTCATAATCCTCTTCACATTAGTGTTTTATTTAAATTAATCTAGTTTCATTTTATTATCTTAATTAATTAAAATAAAATTTATTCTATCACGTTCTTTAAGTTGTTTTATCAAAATTGTTTAACGAAATTGTCTAATTATTGTTATGTACTATATATTTTTTAGATATTGGTGCATTCGTTGGGGACATGCCTCCTCCCCCACTAGATGAAGATGTGGATATGATTGAGGCTGCAATGGGTGAGTGACGTCCTCATATGTAGATACTTGTGGGCATGCAGTTGCGTAGGCATGATGTTAGATTCAAGATGGAGTTGGGTGACCAAATAGCTACACTTTTGGTTGGGGAGGGAGTCTTCCCTGTGATGGTTCAAGACATTAGGGCATATCCTAGGCTCCTAAAGCTATAAAGGGACTTGCCACATGATATGATGAGTCTTATGCATTATATCATTGAAGTTACCGACCTACTAGGAGCGAGGAGGGATGCTCATGCAAATACAATTTTCTTCACCCATTACTACCCCATCGGATGATGATCAAGGTGGTGATCCTTCAAGTAGTACTCCACCTCCTCTTCCTTCACCACACTCGCTGCATGTTTCTTCTCAGAGAGCATACCAACCACCTCCTCCTCCACCTCTTACATCGACTTTTGAAGCAGTTGACCATCCATCATCTTCTACTATAGACCATGCCTCCATTAGTATTGTTGTACTATCCATTAGTACAGCTATACTAGAAATGATTGTCATATCAGTTGGACCACCAGATATTTTACAGTAGTTATTTGACTTGTTTGTATATATATATATATATATAATTATATATATATATATATGCTGTATTTTTTATGTTCATGTCGATGTACTTAATTTATAAGTTTGTGTTGATATATATATATATATGTATTGCATTTTTTATGTTCATGTCGATTTACTTAATTTATAAGTCCGTGTTGATGTGTATATTGTTAGGTCATGTTAGATATGGTCATTTAATGTGCTTGCATATAGATTTGTATGTTATAGTAATTGTTTGACATGAGATGTATATTTGAGGATTAGGGAAAATTTTCAGGATGGAAAATTATCGTGAAGTTTAAAACATTGGCAAATCTCACTAGTCCCTAATATGCAAACTAAAAAATGTTTATTGATATATTTGTAAAATTATTCAAATTTATAATGATTTTATGTATATTCTATATATAATGTTGGTGCTTTTAAAGGTAAAATAGTTTTATATTGTAAAATTTGGGCAAATCATTTTTAGAAAAAATGGAAATTGGCGAATATTTTTCGGAGAAAAATCATGGACAATTATCCCACCTACGAATATTAGCCCGTAAAATTTTCCATGTTGAGGATGTGTGTGGTGATGATGTGCACCAACATTTTTAAAATTAAAAACCCTACCATGTTGCACTATGTTGTTTACGCACCGGGGCTTTTGTAAATAGTTATTTCCCACATTCACCCACAATATTCATTCACCCATGGAATTGACCCATGGTATTGTAATTGAAAAATACTATAAGTGCACTGACATTTTCAAAATTATCACCCACATCCTCATACTATGAGCGATATCTCCCACATCTGAACTCCGATTCGACCCATTTTTTTTTTTAAATTGGGTGATTTTCCATGAGGAGCTCAGATCTACAATCATTTTTCTGAATTTTTTCACAAAATATTAAAAAATGATAGGAGAGTCGCCATCCACCAATTGTCGTCAAAAACAATTCTACAACATAGCTGATTTTAAGTCAGCGATATCTCCCTCATCCAGACTCCAATTTGGCAGATTTGTTTTTTTAATTTTGCTATTTTTGCAAAAGGAATCCTGATATGTTATTTGTTTTTGTACATATTATACCAAATGTTTCAGATCTGATCTGCAAACTCACCGCCCAAAAAAAAATCTTGCAAAAAAATGAAAAAAGAAAAATTCTTCCTGCTTGGCCCAAGAAAGTGCTTTGTGAAGGTCGCAATGCATGCCTAAAGTTTGTTGAATATTTCTGCAAAATTTGAAACTGAAATATGCATGAAACCCTCATTCCCATGGAATCGTAACCTACTATGATACCACTAATCCAGATCTTAGGGGGAGGCCCCCAAGATCTAAAAGATTGAAATGGATTTTGTGGGGGAGGCCTCCAAGATCTAAATAATTGCAATGCTAGAAAGAAAATGACAGAACACACAGTAAATAAAACCACAAATTTTTTTATTTATCAAAACTGATAATAGCTATAAAGGTTACATTGTGGCGGACCATCTATCCTTTTACAAAATGTGACTTGTTACTTATATTATTTTTCAGTTACAATACCACGGGTCAATTCCATGGGTGAATGAATACCGTGGGTGGATGTCACAATACCACGGGTCAAGTCCATGGGTGAATGAATACCATGGGTGGATATCACTTATAATACCATGGGTGGATAAATACCATGAGTGGATGCCACTTACAATACCATGGGTAAGTTCCATGGGTGGATGAATAACATGGGTGGATGAATACCATGGGTTGATGCCATTTTCCATTCAAACCATAGGACCTTGTAGAACTTCTTATAGATAGAAGTGTTCTTGGACATAAATGGTTCTTTAAATTGAAGAGATATTTTGATGGAAATATTGAAAGATATAAAGCGAGGTTGGTAGCAAAATGGTATTCTTGAACAAACTGTATTGACTTTCGTGGGAATTTTTCGCTAGTTGTAAAACTTGTTTCTATTTGTATAATGTTTGCACTAACTACATTACTTGACCTTGAGTTAGAGCAGTTAGATGTTAAAACAACTTTTCTTCATGGAGATTTGGATGAGATCTATATGGAAAATCCATAAGGTTTTGTATAAGATTGCAACATGAGATTAGTTTGTAACTTAGGAAATCATTATATGGCCTAAAATAATCACCCAGGAAATGGTACAAGAAGTGAGCCAAAACTTCACTATAAGTGAATATGACCATTTTGTGTACTTCAAAAGTTTCAATGGTATATTCATTATCTTGGTTTTGTACGTTTACAGTATGCTTGTTGCAAGAAAAAACATGGAAGAGATTAATAGGTTAAAGGCTTAGCTTGCTAGGACATTCGATATGAAGGATCTTGGAGCTGCAAAATGGATCTTGGGCATGGGGATACATAGAGACAAGAAAAATGGAAAGATTTGGTTATCACAACAAAAGCACATGGAGAATATACTTGTAAAGTTTGAGACGAACGACGTGAAACTTTTTAATGTCCCTTTTGCTTCCCATTTTAAGTTTTCTTTGAGTTTGTGTCCTAGTACGGATGTAGAAAATAAGTAAATGTCTTGTGTATCGTATGCTAATGCAATGGGTAGCTTAATGTATGTTATGGTTTCTACAAGACCTAACATTTCACATGCAATTGGAGTTGTCTGGAGGTTAATGAAAAATCCAAGAAAATAACATTAGCAAGAAGAAATGGGTGATTCGGTATTTGAGAGGCATAGGTGACAATTAGATCATATTTAATATTTGTGGTGATTAAGTATGTGAATGTGTTGATTCAGGTTATGCTAGTGACTTGAACAAGAGGATATCTACTTTAGGATATGTCTTTACTCTCACAAGGGGAGCGATTAGTTGGATGTCAAAGCTTCAAGAAACAATTGCTTTGTCTACTACTGAGGTATCATATACAACTGCTTCACATGCCTATAAAGAGACAATCTGATTGAAGGGTCTATTAGATGAGCTTGGAAGGATGCAAGAGAAAGTGAATGTATTCTATGACAGTTAGAGTGTTATTCATTTGGATACTAATATGGGTTATCACAAAAAGACTAAACATATTGATGTAAAATACCATTTTGTAAGACATGTAATTGATGGCGACAAAGTAGCTCTCAAAAAGGTCCACACACAGGAGAATTGTGTAGACATGATCATGAAACTAGTTTTGGTAGAGAAGTTGCAATGGTGTTTGGTTTCTCTTGGCTTGTAGAAAAGATGATGAATGGGGGAATGGGCAAGGGATTAGGAAAATTGTTTTCAAGGTGGATATTGTTAAAAATCACAATAATTAAAGAATAATGTAAATGTAATTTTAACCTTAGTAAATCTTGCTTTACTGATTAGGCGGTTGTATAACAATGGACAATTTGTAACAATGTCTATTGATTAAAATATTGTATCCTGAGAGGAAAACTTATTGGAGAGTCATTGTTTGACCTTAATTAATAAACATATTCCAATCCCTTGCCCCGTGGTGGTTTCCTTGACACATTGTCAGGGTTTAACCATGTATATCTTGTGTCTATGTTTATAATCTCAGTTTCCTGCTTGTTTTTTATTATGCATTTTTCTTCTCGTTAAATTAAATTTATGGGCTCAAAACTACCAAAAAACTTGTCTTGACAATGTAAAATAGACCATGTCTTAATACAACTAATTTTAAATTACTACACTTATAGCAATATAAAATTAACCATAACCTTCCCAAAAACAATATCTTTTTCCTACAAAAAAAATTAGATTTACTAAAATGGTTTTGGCAATGTAGGATCAACCACGATCTTCAAAAAAGAATGATGCTTCTATATTTATGGATATATAGGGTGGATGATCCTCTCTAAATCAAACGTGCAAAAAGGAAACATGCCTAGCAACAAGAATTAAACCATAACAATATGATGACAAATTGCATGGGTTATAGTTGGAAGAACCAACACTTTATTATAAACAAGGGATGTTGCATCGCAACTAGTCCCTGCTTTGAGCAAGGAGCTGCAGGGCTTGACAAGCCCAAGTGTCAGACAACCCAGCCATATAATAAATGCCAAGATAGTCAGCCAAAGCTAGATCTAGACTATAATAAGATAGTAAGCCAAAGACAGATCTAGACCATAACTCACTCTATTTTGTGAAGACAAAGTGAAAATCCTCAAAGGGTGGCTATGCTTCCTGCTTGTTAAGACAGGTCTCATGTGAATAATGGAAAATTCATTAGCTCAGCCTTTGGGCCAAACTCTCAACTTTTAGGAAATGTGCAACTGCATATTCTACATAATTATTTGCTTGTTTCACTGTCATATGTTCCCCAAACTCAGAATAGTTTCTGGGCATGTCATCCCCAATCAATTTTGTAGCAAGTATAATAAGCTCCTCGTTCATAGATTAGATAGGTGAAGAACTATGTGTTAATAACAAACAAATTATCCCCTTACAGAGTGACTTGACAACTAATTCATGCGATTGAAACAAGATGGTTTAGGAGGTATCAAGATATTTACAAAAAACATACTTCCTTTCAGACATGAGTGTTTAGGTGATTGGTCTTCCTCCTGTTAGAGTCGGTCTAGTAGCCTTCCATCAACGATCAAAACTCTTTGCATTTGCATAAGTAGGTGTATCATCAGTGTCATCTCATTACATTCCATTAGGCATGCCATAACCCTGATGGAGGAGCTGGTGTCTTTATTCCCCTCTTGGCACTGCTGGATCAAGTTGTTTCAGTCAATAAACTCTTTCGAAGTTGCTTGTCTTGTCTTAAGGTCAAAAGTCCTAGGTCTAGGGTTTAGGTCCAATTTGTCTTTGAGGTCATGTCTTTAAAAGTCAATAAATGCCTAGCAGGCTAGAGGGATGAACTATCAAAGTATTTCTTCAAAAGATTTCATCTTGTACAGTTAATTTTTACCTTGGATTTAAAAACCCTGTTTTTAAAACCAAGGTCATTTCTCAAAATTTTGTAAAAATGGTAAAAATTCAAAAATTCTTTGAAAGGCAACACGAAACCCTGGTCCCCTTTGCCAAGATTCCTCAGAAGCTATCCCTGCAAAAATTTTCAAGAAAAAGCATCAGTTCAACCAATTTCAAGACAAAAGGAAACCATAAAGTCAACAACATTTAAATTTTGAAAAAGTGTCATGAAAAACATTAGAAAGAGGGTTTTGACATGAAATAAATTCAAAACAAGGCTATAAAGTCTCTCTCTCCCTCCATTTGATTATCATTTGCCTCATAATAATAGTAAAAGGCGATTTGGAGACAAAATCGGGCGGAATTGCAGAGAGGATCCGTGCGCGACCTTTCCACTGCTATGCGCGACCTGTTGGGTGGGTGCGACCCGTCCAGGGGGTCTCAACAGTTGCAAAAAAACAAGGGTGTGACCTTTTGGGTGTGCGCGACCCTTCAGTCCTGCACGCGACCTTTCAGGAGCCTTCTGAGGCTCGAGAGGTCTTAATCTATCCTCTTTGTCCTTTGTTTAACAACTTGATGCCACAACCGGACATGCAAGAGCTCAGAGGCCTCTTTCTCTAACAGTTGAGTAACTTCATTTGTGTAGTTTTCTACGCTATCTGGGAGCTCGCTTGTGTAAGTGATGCTCCATGATCGTTCTGTTTGTTTTGGTTGTGTTGTGCTGTCTATGCTCCATGATTGCTTTTCGGCCTCTATCTCCTGACAACTGTTTCCCGGCCTCTGCTTTGTGATGGAATGGCTCTTTGGGCCTTTTTAATCCCTTCAATCAGCCCCTTTCTCTTAATACAGAGGACTGATGCAATATTGTAAACTCCCGCCCAACGCTGTTCATTTCGGACTTAAAAAGTCCTTAAATATGGCCTATTCCTTTAGCGGGTCCGACCTTTGGGTCGTTATCGCAAGTCGCTAGTGGCCTGTTCCCTTGCTTCCCTTTGTATTTTGGATATGTTAAAAACACTAAAAAGCATGAGAAATTTGCTTTAGCAGATCTGAAAAATTATATATTTTCATTCCCAAACCTTTTCGGGTCCGGGTCTTATCACATTGGAGTCGCTCCAAGGTTCCCTTTGTATTTCGTTAAATAATGAAAAAATACGAAAATGTATTGGAAATGGCCTTTCTGCGGACCTCATATATTATGAAATATCATGTATATAACCATCGGGTCCAGTTAATCGCATCGCACATATGCCTATATAACGGCCTCGCTCCATAATATTTCATTGCGATCCGCCGATGCGATTGATTGCAATCACATATCTCTCATGCCCCGGGCCCATGGTTAGCACTCCTTGTTAATCTCTGATAGTGATCTTGCAATGCAATGTGGGCCATTGATCTACATGCTTGATCAACATTCCACATTGCATTGTTGATTGCCATCGCAAGTTCCACTGGGTCCACCCTTAATCCACAGGTTGCCCCCGCCGATCCAATCATCGGAGATCGTTGATCGAGGGTGTCTTCCACCCAACCTTAAGTCCTCCTCTGTTTTGGCCAATTGCGACCCACCTATCAAATCTGGACCATTGATCGGCTAGTTCGGATGGCTGCTGCGCATTTCATTGTTCAAGCCTGCGATACATGATTTTTCACTATTTTTTATGTGCTTTAGCCTCCCGATAGTGCTTTTCCATCATCCCAAGGGTTCTTCTCTTGTTCTGGTTTTGATCTTTCGATGATCCTTAACAAAATTTTGAAGACTTCGGGAGTGTTTTGGATTCATTTTTGGGCTATTTTTTGATAAGGCTAACACTGGCTCCTTCTGGGGATGAAATCCTCCCTGTGAGGTTTCAAGAATCCCAGAACATTGCCTTTCCTGTAAAAACAAAATCAAATCTTCCTCCTAGTGTTCCATTGGGCATGGAGTCTATTTTGCAATAAAATAAAAACTGAAAAAAAAAAAAAAACATATTTACAATACCAAGGCTTTAAAGCCTTAAATGAAGTAAAACTTCAAGAACTGCCCATTGAAAAAGCTAGCAAAAACATCTCCTCCTTCCAGACTGTGCAGAATAAAGGTATTGTTCTGCTGAATTTGAGCGAAGACAAATGGACCTTTCCATAAGGAGTCAAACTTACGAAGATTACCTTTCTTTTACTTAAATGCATCCCATTTGAGAACCTGGTCACCAACTTGGAAATTGTCCACTTTTGCCTTTCTGTCAAAGGTTTCTTTGATTTTCTTCTGATGAGCTTTTGACTTCTCAACTAGCTACTCTCTGACCTGTTGTAGTTCAACCAAGTTATTCATTCTCCTTACCATGTCATTCTCTTCATCTTGTTCTTTTTGCAATAATTTTACCATAGGGAGAATCAGTTGGATAGGGAAAACAACATCAACACCATAAACCAGCTTAAATGGAGAATTTCCTATGGACTTTTTGATGGTAACTCTGTTAGCCCACAATGCAAACTTCAACTTGGAATCCCAACTATTTTTGTTGTCCTCTAACAGTTTTTTAATTACCCTTACTAGAATCTTGTTAGATGATTCTGCTAGGCCATTTCCTTGAGGATAATATGAGGTAGAATGCACCAATTGAATGCCCATGGATTCAATCATGTTCACCAATTCTTTTGCCTTGAAAGTTGTTGCATTATCAGTGACTAGTTTGGTTGGGAAACCAAATCTAGTGAAAATATTCTCATTCAAGAACTTTATGACAACTTGATGATTGGAATTCTTAGTGGTTATAGCCTCAATCCACTTGCTGAAATAATTAGTGGCTACCAAGATCAATTTGTGTTGGCCACTGGAATGTGGGTTGATCTCACCTATAAAGTCCAAGCCCCACTGCTGGAAGGGACCATTGACATGTATTAGCTTCAAGGGCAGAGATTTTAGATGATGTCTTCCTGCAAACCTCTGACATTTGTCACAATATTTCAAAAAAGAAAACACATCAGAGAACAGAGTAGGCCAATAATACCCAGCCCTCATGATTTTGTTAGTTGTGGTTTTCCAATAATGATGCCCTCCACAGATGCTAGAATGGAACTGGTACATGACTTCAACAAATTTTCCTTTATCTAGACATCTCAAGAGGATTTCAGATGGGCCTTTCCAATACAATAGACTTTTATTAATGCAGAATTTGGTTGATTTGAGTTTAATGGCCCAAGCTTGACTCAAGCTAAGCCTTGGAGGGACTTCTAGCTTCTGCAAAAAATGAGCTATGCTAGAATACCATTCATAGGTGGCTAGATTTTCAACCAGAGACCGATTCTGCTTTTTCTCTTCTACTGCTTCCTCTTTCTGCTTATCATCTGAATTTGGACCCATGCAATTTATGTCTAACAAACTACAATTTTCCTCAGCCATAAGTTTAGCCAAGCCCTGGCCTTTGACAAGCATAGTGGGCTTCACCTCTATGTTAAAATCTATGAATTTGGAAATCCATTTATCTCTCTTTCCATCAATATCTGGCTGAGTTAAGACATCTTTTACTGAGGCTGAAGGTACATATGCAACCACTTTGGAATGCAGAATATAAATTCTGAATTCCATTAAAGATTTTATGAGAGCATAAGCTTGTTTTTCAATAAGGTCATAACTTAGTTCAACATCCCTTAGATTTTTGCTGAAGAAGGCCACTGGTTGCTCTATGCCTTCATCATTTTTCTGCAACAGAACTCCTGCTAGTGTATCATAAGTGGCAAAAGAGAAGATAGAAAACTCCTTAGTGTAATCTGGGCTGATTAGAGTGGGAGCTTCCATGATAGCTTGTTTGATGGCTTCAAAAGAGCTTCTTGCAGCATCTGTCCATTATATTTTTGATTCTTTCTTCAACATGGAAGTGATGTGCTTCACTAGCTCTACAAAGTTTGGAATGAATCTACTTACAAAGTTAATCTTACCCAGGAAGGAATGAATGTCCCTTTTTGACCTTGGGATGGACAATGCCTGAATTTCTTGAACTCTTGCTGGATCAATCTTCACACCTTCAATAGAAACAAGATGTCCTCGAAGTTTGCCTTCTTCTAGAGCAAACTGTGACTTCTTTGGGTTCACCGAAATTCCAAATTTTCTGCACTTTAGAAATACCTTCTTCAAATTCTGCAAATGGTCCTTGTGACTGCTGGAGAAGACTGTATGTCATCAAGGTAAATAAAGACAAACTTCTCCTTCTCTCCCACAAAGGCTATGTCCATGGCCCTCTGAAAAGTAGCCCCAACATCTTGGAGTACATGAAAGTGTCCCAAGGAGTAGTGAACGCGGTCTTTTCCTGATCTTCTGGATGTACAACAATCTGATTGTAACCTGAAAATCCATCTAAGAAAGACATGACTCTAGCCCCTGAAACTTTTTGCAGCAAGTGTTCCATCTTAGGCAGGGAGTAGTTATCCTTTTTAGAGCATTTGTTCAGATTTATGAAGTCAACAAAAAGCCTGATTTCTCCATTTTTCTTTCTTACTACCACAAGGTTAGCTATCCACTTTGAATACCTTAAGGGAAGTATGATTTTGGCATCCAACGGCTTTTGATTTCTTTCTCAATCAAAGGAAATAAGAGAGGGTTGATAGGTCTTAATTTCTGTTTAAAAGGGATGGTGTTCTTTTCCAGTGGAATCTTATGCTGAATGATGTTTGTGTCATAGGTTTTAAGATCACTGTATTCCCAAGCAAAAATATCAGTGAATTGCTTCATGAGGGTGCAATACTCGGAATTCCAGGCAGAAGACAAATGAGTGGATAGATTTATGTATTTCAGATGACCGAGCTCCCTATATTATGTTTATGAACAACAAACTCATTTTTGTTTTTGGCAGGCTTATAAGGCATATTGTTATGATCGAAAAACTTCTCTAGAGGCACCAATCCTTTGGGTATATGGTTACTAGGTAGCTGTACAATGCTTCCTCGGCCAATCTCGTCCTTTAGCTTGGACTAGCCGCATTCTTCCATGGTTTCATTTTCTTGGTCGATGTGTGTTTCAGAAAATTCCCCAACGACTTGGAAAAACCTATTAATTTCATCATCGTCTTCAAAAACTTTCCAATATTTAACATTCTCAGGTAGAGATGATCTATATTTCACCTGAACTTCATACGTCAATTTAGGAGGCAAAGGAGGAATAAACGTGCTGGTAGACACAACAAGGGAATTAGAACGTTGGTTCTTCATTCTCGGAATGTACAAAATGTTGAGATTATTTAAAGAATCCTTGAGCTTCCATACCTCATCTCTGTATGCTTTCAGCCTTGGATTCTTTGCTTGGAAAGTTGTATTTACCTGCTGAATGATGAGGTCTGCGTCTCCAAACACTTTCAGGCCTTTGATGCCCATTTCTTTAGCAGCTTTTAAGCCCAATATCAAAGCTTCGTACTCTGCTATGTTATTTGTGACCTGAAAAGTTAATTTGAAAGATAAATGAATGTATTCCTATGTGGGGGACACAGGACTACACCTTCCCCTACATCTTCCTTAGAGAAAGCTCCATCAAAGATCATGTCCCAAATTTGTCGGTCTTCTTCCTCTGTGATCTGGAAAACTTGTTTCTTAAGTTGCGTGGAGGCCAACTAGGATTCTTGAATCTGAAGAATACAGGCTCCAAAATCAGTGTCGACAACATATATGGGATGATTTGTGGGATTCTTCTCATCACTAATGATATAAGCCAACTGAGCCTCTCTATACAATCTCTTATTTTCACCTCCAAAAATTGGGACAGTAGCATAGGACAAATCATTTTGCAATGTTCCACCTAATCTCTTGATCCAGCCTCTGGAAAGAAACATGCCAAACTTGGCGGGTACATCTACTACCAAAATATCCATCATCATGCTTTTCATGGGCATCTGAGACAAGGTGATGGCTAGATCCTTGATTAATCCAAAACATTTCACTTTTCTAGAGTCAAAAGAAAATAGGTCATGATAAGGCTTGGTAATGTCAAGACCCAACTCATCCATGACAGCCTTGGGCATTAGATTATGGCTGGCTCCAGTGTCCAGAAGGCAGTTGTGAAGGATTTTATCATGAATAGTCAGAGAGACATAGAATGATGGGGAGCTATCCTCGCAATTCTCAATCATTAGGCTAAGAATAACAACTTGTTTGTCATCTTGTAGATTTACATAGTCGGTGGAGGCTTGGATGGCATTAGGCTCAAGTGCCTCAAGGATGGATCTTTTGAAGGACTCATTCTTCACTAGTTCAATTAGAGGTATAGGTATTCTTAGCTTCTAAATTTCTAACTGCAAACTGAAAGGAGAAGAAGACTTGTTAGGGCCTCTTACCTCATGAGTTGGAGCTTTGAGGATGATGGAATCAACTGTCAGTTGCCTCTGCTTATTAGCTTGTTGTACTGTAAGCACAACAGCTCTTTGAACATGAGTTTCCTTGGAATTATTCATCTTCAACCTCAAACTATATCTGTGCTAATTTGGTCATTGAACAATGACTTTTCATAGGCAACTGAGGTCAAAAAGGAGGCTCTACCTTTGTTTTCAAGACAATGGATCTCATCATCTAATTGAAACTGCTCTTCCTCCATGACTATGTTTTGAAAAGGGGTCTTTACCCTTTGGTCTTCATTGGCATCTTTGCTTCTTTGCAGAATCTGTAACTGCTCATTTGCTCTTCTATATGGATTTTGATTTATGGGAGCAAAGGGGTTGTACTAATTTTTTCTTTCAAGGTGTCAAAGGCTTTCTGCTATTTGCCTCCCCACTGAAACACCTTGTTCAATCCTGTCAAAGCATGTAAGGGAGCT